>LBLO01000010.1:0-104879 GCA_004354395.1 Chondrostereum purpureum
CGAGTTAGTTTGGGCTATCTGTTTTGGGACTCGTACAGCCTGGTTCCGGGGGTCGTCTTCTCCATACCATAGTCCTGCCCCTGCGGTGGCATTCTCTTCGCCGTTATTTATTGCACTTCCATCCGTGAAGACTACTACCTCGTTTTCATGTTCCTCTTCCTCTGGTGGTTTTATTGTGGGTAGGCCTATTGTTGTTGGGGGGGTTGCCTTCGTGAAGACTCGGAAGCCTTCGGACAAGTTAGTTATCTTTGTTGCGGGATCGAATATTATTTCTCTTTTTTCCTCGCGTGCTCTCTCATCATCTTGTTTTTGCCTTTCAGTCAACTCCTTTGGTTTATCTTGGGGTTGTCTTGTTGGGTCCCATTTTCGTCCTCTCGGTTCTCTCATGTCCTCTCTATTTAATTATTTGAAACTACTTACGGGACATGCCGCTAGCCCTCTTCACGGTAGCTTCTATCATCCCAAAGCAGACCTGAACAATAAGGATGGGAACGTGTTGGTGATAGGAACGGGAACGTGAACGCCCGTATGCCGTGATCGACCCTAGTCCTTATTCTCAATACAGGGTGTCACATCATTTCACTCTCTTTCCGTTACCACCACCACCTCCACTAGTCGCTCACAAAATCTCTTGTCTACAATGCAGCAGCCTTTTGTTGTTCGATCCACTGAGCATGGTGATCACTCTGAATACAGTGGTTCAGTAGACTCGAGGTTTGTCATTCCTGACCACTATGTGGCGAGGTTGTGGAGGAAGAAAACTGCCATTTACCCGTCGAGTGGGCGTTCTGGCTCCCTTGTGCGTTTTCTCTCACACACACACTGTAACATTCGCTGGGGCTAACATAACATTCGAAACAATAGATCACTTTCACGAACAAGCACCGGTCAGATCGCAAGGTCACCCATTGCGCATGTACATCTGGAAACCAACTTGTCGTGAGGGAAGGGGGCTATGCCGATTCTGGAGAAGAAGTTGCTCGGGTCGAATGGGCCTCTGGGAGCTCCTTGAACAATAGCAGGTCTGTACAACTATTCATCACACATCTATCGTCATATTGATGATATCTGTTGCCGCAGAGTTTCATTCGGAACAAAGTCCATGGCTGTCAAGGACTTCCTTGCGAAAAGTAATTTCTTGTGCGCATAAATCCGGACTGAAAGCGTCAACGCCGTCAGCTAACGTCCGGTGTTCTTGATTGCTTTTCTAGCTCTTCGAACCGCACTTTTGTCGGTCCGGAGAACATAGAATACAAGTGGAAGCGTCAAGATACAGGAGAAGGACTTCCGTACTTCGCCGATGGAACAATGTACACTCTTTATGCCAAAGATTCCAAGCATCCTATAGCTACRACCAAACGACTCACGGAACGCGATGGAAAGACAAGTGTCCGTATCTCTTGCCCGCATTGCTGATTTCCAGGGAACTAACATTTACCACAGGACGAGAACTATCCTGTGTATGTATCCCAGAGAGGGATGAAGATTCTGGACTGGCTCATCGCTACCCTGGTCATCATGGAGGTTATCGAGCACTGCTAGTTTTTTCTAATGTCTCATCTCATTATGAGCTTATTCTATGTTCTATACACGTCCATTTGTGCATCCTTAATACCGTACTACTATTGTAATAATCACATTGTGTTTCATAATCTGGCGGAAACAGCAGACCAGATTGTGGCGCTCAGGGCCGAGTAGTGAGCCGGCGCAATATTGACGAACCACAGGGTTTGATTTTGATTCCAGACCCCCAAGTACATAGTCGAGATTTTCGGATCCCCTCGTCCCTCATCTTGCCTTTACTTCAACGNCTTTCNCCCCTTTCGTTCTGTGCTTCCCCCCTTCTAGTACTCGTTATGCCTGCAGACTTCGTTGTGAGATCTACTGAGCACGGGGATGGCTCAGAATTCGGCTCAGGTTCCATGTCCTCGTCGAGTCCTGGGTTCATTCCTGATCATTATGTGAGGCGACTTTGGAGGAAGCGCTCACCTCTCATACCTGTAAATGGTGCACCTGGAACAATAGTGAGCTCACTGTATTTCCGTTGTAATCCCCGGATTAACTCCAGGAATGCTGTTAGATTACGTTCACGAATAAGGACACGGCGGACCGTGCTGTCACACATAGTGCCAGTCAGCTGGGAAATGCTCTGATCATAAAGGAGGGGAATTATGGAGACTACGGTGCAGAGATTGCTAGGATTGATTGGGGTCCAAACACCGGAAAGTCGTTACCCAAAGCCAAGTAGGTATTCTGTGCTACATGATTGGGTTATCCTTCTTATTCGCTTTCTAACAGGATAACAATGGGTACGAAAACTACCTCTGTTAAAGATGTATTCAAGAAAAGTGGACCATTGTGAGTACTTCCGTCTATCCGATAAACTCTTGTTTACCCTTGCTTCAAGCTCTGAAACAAGGGTTTTCACTGGACCAGATGGTATGGAGTATCGCTGGAAGGTCGTTTTCTCCGGCAGCAACCCTGTATACCCCGACTCTCAGTTCCATACGCTCTACGCCAAGGACTCGAAGCATCCCGTCGCAACCACGGAACGGTTGACTGAACGAGATGGTTTTGATGGGGTACGTTCAAAACTATCTGGCTATTCCATATACCCATTTCCTGATTCATTTCTTTCTTTGCAGAACGATTCTTATCCTTTATATATTGCTGACAGAGGATTGACGATCCAGGATTGGATTATCGCCACTGTTGTAATGCTGGAGATTCTCTTTGCCTGAATCTCGCTCGTATATCCTTAGTATATGTATGGTATGGCTTCCATCCCAGTGTTGTTTTCTTTGTTATGTGTCTTGTAATAGCCAGATTTCTGGGGCGGGGGTTCTTGTAAACGGGATATATATACATGCTAATTTTCAGGATTGTTCGTTAATTTATTGCTCCCTGTGTGGCACCACGAAGATAGCAGCAAAGTCTCCTGTGAATACGAACAGCTCCTGATCAAGAGGATCAAAACGATCTGCTTTGAAGATATCGTGACGCGTTGGCAATATTATGTTAGTACCAAGTCGACGTCTCTTTGCAGATCTAGACATATAATTCCCGACGTTTTGCGACCAAGTACATACAAGAGAGAAACCTGCGGGTAATGATTCTACTTCGAGCCTGCAGAAGCAGAGAAGTACTTGTCATGCACTTGCACATCTAATGTATGCCTGAGACGTAAAATTCATACAACGTTGTCTTTGGGAATTCTAACTTAAGTTGTATTGGGGTCCATGGTAGGCTTTGTGCGAGCTGCTCGAGAGTACACCTTGAGGACTAATACACTTATGGCATTTAACAGGGGCAACCTGGAGGTTAAATGTCTTCATCGATTGATTTGCAGTGGTGGAAGAGCAAGAATAGTGAGTGCCACATCAGAGGCTGGGGTCCGAAAAAGTAACGATTATGTAATCGAGAAGTGTTTCCTTCTGTTTACTCTGATTCCTCTTTMGCCCTGACCACGACCGTCTCTCTTTCCCGCCTACGCTTCGCTGCTGCAGCAAACTAAGGATTAGACAATGGCTAAGAAGAAAAATAAGAATGTAAGATTCTCCTTTCCCTTTCAATCTCAAAATTAGTTCCTAACCTGTAGCAGCTCATTCGGCCTTGGTGTTGGTACTGTGAGCGAGAATTCGAAGATGAAAAAGGTACGTTGTTCATTAGACTCAACTGTGAACTCGCTCCTTACCTGTGACTAGTTCTTATGCAACATCAGAAAGCGAAACATTTCCGTTGTAATATGTGTCCAAGGAGGTTGAATACGGCCGGTGGGTTGGCGGTTCATATCCAGCAAGTCCATAAATTGGAGCCGGAAAAGTAAGTCGGTGCTGTGCTGATTTAACCATTGTTTGCTAATTATAATGTCGAATAGCCTACCACGTATTGAAAATGCGCTACCAGGCAGGGATGGATACGAAGTTGAGATTTTTGGGATGGAAGGTATTCCAGCGCCTGACGTTGCGGACTACAAACGACGAAAAGAAATCGAACTTGGTCTCTCTGCTGGGTCAATAACGCAACCCCCACCCAAGCGTCCGCGAACGGAGAACCGGCCTATGTCGGAAGACCAACTTAAGGCAGCACTTGCAGCCCACAAAGCGCTGATGAGTGGAGGAGCTAATGAACCAGCGTCGATGCCTATAGATGGCGCTAATGGCGCAGTATATGGTGCTGGGCCTACTGCCTATGGTGCCCCGACAACAGCTCCTCCAATGATGGGTCCTCCCGGTATGATGATGCCGCCAGGTATGCCTCCGTTCATGCCTCCGCCTGGGTTCCCTATGCTCCCTGGCATGCCGCCTGGGTAGGTTTTCTATATATTTTACACATTCCCTACGTGTTCTAACGTATACAATATAGTCCTCCGCCTCCAGGCTTCCCTATGCCTCCTTTCGGTATGCCTCCAGGTGGTATGCCCCCTGGAATGCCAGGAATGCCCCCACCACCGGGAATGCCAGGCATGCCCCCTCCANGGATGGCTCCTTTTGGCGGCCCTCCTCCTGGTATGCCTGGCATGCCCCCACCACGTCCGCCATTCCCACCTGCAGCCGCACCCAACTTTGTCCCCGCGCAACAGCCCTCCATGGGCTCACCGTTTCCAGGCTCAATGKCTGGATCTCCAGCTCCACCRCCGCATCCCTCCAGTTCTGCAAGTCCTTACCCCCCATCCACGCCATCGTATACAGAAGCGCCGCGTCCTGTTAAGCCTACACTTCCCAATCCCAAGTTGGAGCAGACTAATCCACCGTTCAAGAAGGAAACCGATCTCAAGTATAAGGATGCTAATTTCTCTCCCGTAAGCTCCATCCGTCTATATCCACTTGGAGTATACTAACAAAACCACAGGAGGAGATGCGTGCTTATGATCCCAAATATTATGTGGAAAAGACTGGTGCGTCTGAAGAAGCTCGAGGGAAGAAACGCGCTAGGGCGGAGGACTTCCTCTAACGATTCGAAGAACAGAAGGACAGATGTGCACCAGTCCGTCCCGCCCCTTCCTGGACTCCCGTTCTGCTCATCCTTACCAGATAGCCATGACGTGGGCCCATCTGCAATTGCCCTCCTTCTCGGTGCGAGAGCCTTTCCTTTTTGTACATTTTTCCTCTCTGTTGTTGCGCTTGTTGTTCTATTATTTTCTTTATTTGAGAGAGAGGTGAGCGCCCCTCCCTGCCTGCTTTGTTCCCTGCTACGTAGCTTCTTTTACAATATAAAATGCCGTGGGCCTGCTGCTATGTGTAGTATTGCTAGTACGTGATCACCCCTCCCGTACTCTACCTTGGGACCGCTGATTCCAGTGCGAGAAATAACAATAACACTTCGAAAATGTGTGTTTGTACAAAATGAGTGTTGCGAAGCTTAGCGTGTTGTCCTACCATACACTTGCCCCAGGTTGCGGTGGACTGTCATAATATAGTGAGCGTCAGGACTGTATGAAAATGATACCCCATCCGTTGAAGCAGCTAGGTTCACCCCAAGTTGAAGGCAGACGAAGGACGTATTTGGTTGCATCCCCCACCAGTTTGGATAAATGGATCAAGAGGCAATGGCTCGAGATTCATTCCCACAAGGTCAAATTTCAAGGCTACCATGTTGCCGAAGCTAAATCTCAGCCCCTTTTGTTTTGGGTGAGTTGTCCTCGTTCTGTAATTGCTACTCCCTCCATCTGTCGCTCGTCTCCCTGGTTTCTTGGCAATACAGCACTCAATGCCTCAACGGACCAATACACTGGCAGAATTGCACTTGATCTACTCCCTGGCTCGTACGTTATCGAAATTCGAATCGAGCCGTATTATCGAGGTCCAAGTCGGCTGAAGCGCTTACCTCAAAGCATTGCAAGATGTTCCTGGCTCGCATATTCGTCTATCATTATATGTCCATAGAATGCCCAGGAACACTCTTACAGAGCTTTTGGGAGTGCTATCTGGAAAACACGACGTGTAACTGTGAACGTTGGCCCATGCGCATTGGCTTCAATACGAACTTCCCCGAGCCGCATTACATACATAGGGAGAGCGGGATTAATGCAAGCACTACAGCAGTGTTCTAGACAAGAACCACGATGCGAGTGAATTGGACTAGTACGAGAAATGTTTCAAATGAAGACCGTATATGAGTTCAAGCGGGGAATACCAGGAGTAGAATGATACAGCACATGATGAACGCGGACCGACTACACCATCGTGGGGATCTGTTTGAGGCGATATTACTGAACAAATTTCAGGAAAAATCCGGTCGAGCTCCCAGAAAGCTGGAGCTTTGAAGTTCAACCTATGGGCGATTGAGGGGAGACTCAAGTAGATGTAAGGACGGAATCAGACCGTGGAATATCTACTCGAAATCTTTCCTAGCGACGCTTCGATGGAGTCACACCCGAGACGGCCATCAATGTGATCAGCACCCCACAACGCTACTATAAAAGATTCCGGTATTGGGAATTCACAAATTGTTTCTCTTTTCTCCCCCTTCCCTCCGATTGAGATTCTTCCCTTCTATCCTTCACATTCTTTTTGAAAAACTCATTCCCCCATAATGATTTTCGCGGCCGTACCAGCTTTGGCGCTTCTGTTCGCTGTAGTAGCTGACGCTCAGACTAATCCTGCGTGAGTTTAACTACTTGGAAAACGTGTCGAACACGCGAAGCTCACTATAATATCATTACTGTTGTTTAGCTACCAGGGTGAACTCTTGGTTCAGCCAGGAAACCATAATGGTGAGCTGGGGTCCCCTCATCTACAGCGATGATGTTCTGAACGTTAATTCAACCAGGCAAATGTATGACCGTTGCATCCAACTCCGATGGTGCCATCGTTACTCTCCAAACTTGCAATGGTGCCGCTGAACAGAAATGGACCTTCGGTGACGGTACTATCAAGGCATTTGGCAATAAATGCTTAGACGTGACCGATGGCTCTACCGCCGACGGGACTAAGCTCCAAGTTTGGACATGCTCTTCTGGAAACACCAACCAGAGGTTTACTTACAGCTTCGTATGTTCTCTGTGCCCACTTACGGTACCAGCTTCTGACAGATCTTTGTAATACGCCCAGTGGGACATGACCTTGAAGTGGACTAACACGAATATGTGTCTTGACTTGACGGACGGRAGTACCGCAGACGGAAACCGTGTACGTTTACGGAATTCTCCACAAACTGTAACTCTACTGTGTCTAATCACTCTTCTGTAGCCTCAAATCTGGACATGTGGTAGTGAGAACCCCAACCAGGTCTGGAACACCGGATACATGTACAACGCGCTGCCTTCCACTTCCGAGGTTGGCCAGAGTGGTACCAACAACTGTGGTTCGGGAAGCAGCCAGAGCTCCAAGTGTCAAACTGCAATCATCAAGTACGTTGACCCTCAATTGAACTCAATGAATCGTTTTGACAGCCCATGGATAGCTCTGCAGAAGATTTCTGTCTATGGGCACCTCCCGAGCCCAACAGTGTAATTGGCGACACTGAACGTGTGGCCGTTGCTTGGTGCACCAAGTCTGGTCGTGGAACTCGCGTTATTCCCGATGGTACCCTCCAAGGCGTTCACTTCGTCAAGACTCCCGACTATGTTCAAATTACCGGTGTCGGTGACTTCACCAAGACCAACATCGCTGCTGGTGACCAGTAAGTTGTTTGAATTGTGTATTTACTATCTTGACGCTCACCGGCGTCTGCTTGTAGGGGAGGAGAACTTGACCCTCACGGCGCTGACGGCAATGGAAACCCCAGTAAGTGCACGGATTCCCTTTCATAAACACATCACTAATGTCTTGGAATAGTCGGTGGTCTCGTCTACGGGGACAGCTTCGGCACCAAGCAGCAATACCACGAATGGACCTCCTTCATTTCATCGGGCGAGTTCTGCTTCCGCGCTTGCAACGGTGGTCCCAATGCTCGCAAGCTCTGTCAACACATCTACGATGTTATGGGCTGCTACTGGGTAAGCACACACACACACACCCTCGTATGTACCCATGTGCTAATCTATATATTATTCCGCAGAACATGCCCGCCAACTACGACGCTGGAGTCTTCGAGAACTGTGAAGGAGACAACGCCCAACCTATGGGTATCTACGGCACCTCCACATGGTTCCAAGGCGTCAACCCCACCCCCGCAGCCCACCCCGCACCTGCCTCGTCCAACTGTGCCGCTCTCCCCACCGTCGGCGTCACGAACCTGAGGAAGAAGAGGAACTTCATGAACTACGAGRTGGAGCGCGCTGCAGAACCAGAACCTACCGGAGAGCGCATCAGGATCGTTGCATGAGAAAGAGAATTTGGAAGGCATCTTTGAACTTTTGGATATTTAGTCACTCGTTAAGTTATTAGTTTATATCGGTTAGGAATGTCGCGGTGAAATAGGGCTGCAAATTGCTAATTATTAATTGTTGTTTCTTTAACCTGGTCGGGGCGAACGGTAAGATGAACCAGACGCCAAGTAACATTTGGTCCTTAGCTGTTGTGTGGTGCATCCATCAACACGGTCATAACCATGAACAAGGCATGAAATGCGATTTCAGAAATGGCCAGGCGAGAAGGTAAATTCCTTTGTCAAGGAAAATCTAACAGACCAGTAAAAGTAGGTTTCAGACTTTCTTTCAATATATAGTAGAGGACGTCAGGAAATGATCAACAGGGACCGTATATGGATATCACACTGCAGACCGCTCCTGCTCCCCATCCATCTGTTCCCTCCTCTTCCGTCTCTCCACCCTATCCTCAGCTTCAATCTCCAACAACGCTCTCTCAGCCCACGCCACAATCCCCTCATTNATCATACGCCTCCCTCAACCTCTTCTCCGCACCGTCCCAGTCCCATTCTCCCTGCTCTTCCTCCGCGGATATCTCACCGGGTTCGGCTTCTCTGTGGATTTGGTTGTAGAGGAAGGGCATCCGACGGACGACGATGCTTCTCATCCTGTGTCCGAATTCTTCTGTCTGGATAAAAGTCCACTTCGCGTGAGATATATAATAAATTGTGGGTGGTATGAGGGAGAACAACGTACCGTCTGAACACCCATATAAGTCCTCACACCATACACGCCCGCCAACGCGCCAGTAAACACAGTAAATGTCGATATCCCAAACGCTTTAGCTGCAAGAAACGCTGGGTTGAAGTCCGGTGGTGTTGGTGTTGGTGTTGGTGTTGGTATGGAAGACGCAGGGCGTGAGGCAGGAGAAGACCGCGGCGGTGCAGCAAAATCAATCTCAGCAGAAGATTTCCGTCTCGGAGGCGCAGAAGATAACCTCCCAGCCGCTTGTTTTCGTTTGAGTATGTATATCGGGACAGCTAGCCCGATACAGACACCAGTGACCTTTGGACAGTAATTAAAGCTGAGTACTGAGCGCGAAGAATATAACAATAAAANGCCATACCGCTCCAATTGTGAGCCACTTGTATGATGAAGCATCATTGCCATCCTTTTNNTAGTAGTAGTAGTAGTAGTAGTAGTCGCGGAGGACGATGATGATGATGGAAGAGGAGAACCCGACGACATGATTATAAATCCCGAGCTTGTCACACCAAAATTAAATGTCGGGACCTCGGACCGCACTCAGACACCAAAGCCACCCAAAAGAGGCAATCACCTCCCGAGTTTCTTTGACGTTAACCCACCACGAATTACTATGTCGAATTTATACAGATCAGCTATGAGCGCGCGGCTCGCGAAATTGCCTGCGGATTTACCTGTACAGTTAGATGAGGATGAAGAGGGAGAGGCGGGGGATGGGTTGGGTGTGTTGCCCGGCAGTGGGATGGGTCCACCTGCAATGTGAGCTTGATATTTTATTTGCTCTGTGGGATGTCGGGGACCCTGATTCCAGTGGCTTTCAATGGGTATGAAATACCTGTGTGGTACTACTCGAGCAAACATTAGTAAGTTCGCTTTAAGCTATTTATCACCACTATTCATTGTAACCCTGAAAGGCCCGGCCACCCAGAGCATTATGTTTTCTTTCTGCTAATTCAGTCTTCTTTTACTATAGGCCTAGGGTGAGCTCCCACCCGGGACGAAAACGTCCACCGAACCCAGCCTACACACCCGTCTCTGCCTCTTCCTTCTTCTCACAAGCTCTCCAAGTTGCTGTTCCATCTAGAGACCTCGATTTCAGAGTCTATTATACCCCGCCTAAATCTGCTTCCGGAACGGTCATGATCTGTCATCATGGYGGTGGGTATTCGGGATTGAGCTTTGCGTGTATGGCGAAGGAGATCGCGGACTTGACGAAGGGAGAATTAGGTGTTCTCGCGTTGGATGCTAGAAGACATGGTATGCCCCTGCGTGTTTCTTGTCTTTATCATATTGACTGTCTGGTAGGAAAAACCAAATCTACAATCTCTCCAGAACCTTCAGATTTGTCTATCGACGTGCTGGTGGCCGATTTGGTCGAACTTGTCAAGACTATATTCTCCGACGGACCTGCGGCCCCTTCGTTACTGGTATCTGTCTCTTCTCTATGTATCTGCTCTTATTAAGGTGCGTAATAAAGCTCGTGGGACATAGTATGGGAGGATCTGTCGTAGTCCATGCGTGCCCTACGTTGATGGAAAGCAAGTACAAAATAGCAGGAGTCGTGAACTTGGATATCGTTGAAGGTGAGCCTCTCACACACAGTCCATCACCTTTTGCGAGTCCCAAACGTGTCCCCTAGGTTCAGCGATCGATGCGCTTCCATACATGAACAACCTCCTCAACGCCCGTCCAGACGGCTTCGCATCTGTAGAAACGGCCATCGAATGGCAGTACGTTCCATTCCATTCCATCCCATCCCCTACAGCCTCTTTACCATGTTGTCGTGTAGCATCACCACGAAAGCCATCCGCAACCCAAACTCAGCCCGCGTCTCCATCCCCTCCATCGTCATCCCCAACCCCAATGGCGAGTCCGCCGAACCTGCGTATGTCTGGCGCACGCCGTTAAGATCTACAGCGGAGTATTGGAAAGGTTCGTCTTTTCACATTTCCATTTACACACATATATACTTACCTATGCAGGCTGGTTCACCGGCCTCTCCAGCGCCTTCCTCTCCGTCCGCACCGCGCGCCTCCTCATCCTCGCTGGCACCGACCGCCTCGACCGCGCGCTCATGATCGGGCAGATGCAGGGCAAGTTCCAGATGGAGGTCGTCCCCGGCGTAGGCCATCTCCTGCACGAAGACGACCCCACCAGGCTCGCGGAGGTTTTGATCGAGTTTTGGAGGAGGAATGAGAGGGTGGATGTAAGGGGGAGAGGGATTAAGAAGGTTGGGGAGGTGTAGGATACGAGGCAGATTTGGATATGTATTCTTTGTGGAGCATGTATCTCTAACCGTCGAGTTGTTGTTTGAATAATAACTTGTGCAAAGCACCATTCATTGATTGATGATTCACGAGACAGGTATTTAAGTGCTATCGCGAATCCCGACGCGTGTTTTCGAGCCTCGATTGATACACGTGTAAGCGCTCCGTAAACTGCAACGATACCTCCGCACCCTCTCTTTCCCCCATCACCCCATGGAGGACGACGCGGGTAAGGCTCGATATCTTCTCGATTTGACAGACATTGACGGGTGTGCTCAGATTCGGGTGTATACTACCTCGTTCGAGACAAATCGGACCCTTCAGGGATCCGAAAAAACATCGTACGCAGGGCGCGGTCTCCTCTCACCACCGCCCCCCTCTCTGAAAACTTTGACGCTGCGACGACGATCACACGTCTTCCCCCGCCTCCCTCTTCCTCCTCAAAATCTACATCGTCGGTGACGGAACACGACTTTGACGCACAGACGTACACCGCGGCGCCCACCGCCGMMTTCTCCTTTATCACCACCTCCGCCTTCACCTCCACCTCCGCCCCCGCCTCCGCCCCCGCCCTNCACGCCCACAGCGTATAGTGATAGCTCCCCGACATTTCCAAGCAGCTCCTTCGTTCAGCTCAAACACCGCTGGGCAATATGTATCCCCCGCAGTGAGATATAGTACTTACCCTACGCAACATCCCCCAGTTACCAATCCTCGCCGGTATCTCGTAGTGCTTCCACAACACTACCGTTCTTTACCGCCTCCAGGGCATCCTCTCCATCCATATTCAGTCCCCACTCCATACCAAGCCTCACATCGCTGGGTGCGTGCAGCGCAGGAGACGAGGGAAGGGGCGAATCCCCACGCGAGAACGGTAATTCGACAATAAACATGAATCTGTCATGATTTATGCTCATGGTCATTTTACGGTTCATTTGTCTGTAACCTCTTGTATTGCGTCCACCCTCTGACGAAGGTAATAAATGAATTTTTGCAGTGTGCACTGTTTATTATCATGAGTGTGAACTCTTCGCGTGATACATAGTTGACCTCCCGCGTCAGCTAATCTTCATTCCTACTCTTCCAGGACAAGTGTTGGTTCTGCACGTAGGAACTTGGATTTCCTTAGCCCCATGATCTGTCCCTGCTGCGGCTGGTCACCAGTCAAATATCCAACTGGAAGGTTTCCTGCCCGCTCATGAGTTAGACCTTGTACCACTATCTTCTTCCCATCCCTTGTCCGAGCTTCAATACAGATAAGATCTGCATTTTTGCTCCGGCCACGGTCCCTTTGCTATCCTACCCCTTTGGAATTATTGGCACTGGCACTCGACGTCGCGTCATTTCTTATCGGGAGTGATCCGGAACTACGTAGGTCTTCCGCTAGAACTACGTTGATTCTACGAGAAGGGGAATGAGAGAGTGTGTTGTAGGAAGACTTCGTCGCGGTAAATCGATTGAACTCGANGACCTCAATGATAGGATAAAAACTGCCACGCATCTCGATGGCCTCTCGCTCCCTCCAATAGTCATAGCGGATAGCAGTTAGGCGGCGGATGTGTTTCTCTCTCTCTTGTATACGCTGCTCTCGGCAGACCAACCAGTGACGATTAAACTGCTTGTCCGGATCCCTTTCTGACAAAAGGTCATCGTCAGGGATTCTGTTGGCAAAGGTCACTTTTGTGGCAAAACCCTCCCTTGTCACTACACCTTCCACACCCAACTCCTGAAGATCGCGAACTGTCCGGTGTATGGCACTGTTGGTTGTGCTTGACTGATCGTTTTGTTGAGGAGAAGAGGTCGAAATACTAGCTGTGTAGATAGAATCAGCTGATTTAGTGCAATAAATGGGGGGTGCTTGCATGTTCATGTCAAATACCTTACCGAGCATCTTCCTTTTATTCTAGATTCGCACTTGTCTTTCCCCTACTAGTATAATATATCCTATCCTTTCCACTACTAACCCACCGGGCTCCGTATCGTCATGATCATCGCAAACCCGACTTAATGACATCATGCCGATCACATATGTATATGAATCTACTCAAAGTTACACTGGTACCTATCGCAGAAGTTACGCGCACATCATTTCGGTGTAACCATACTTAGGGTATTGGATGAGGCGTTGACCAAAGGGAGTAGACGAAACCTCCAAAAATTCTCCAAAAATTCTTCCAGATCTTCTATTTCCTGCCAGAATGAATTTGGGAGTATGTTCACGTATACTTTATGCAGGCTCAACTCGTTAGACGAAAGCACCCTGTCAATCTCTGGCCATGGCACGGTCGATAGGGTCTGCTCAATTATCACCTCTCTTTCACCATCATTGACGTAGATGTGGGAGATATCGATGGAGAATTTGACTTCTCGAAGCTGGGTGTTTCCCCGTACAATTGTGGAAAGGAGGGGGGAAATGTAGAGGGCATCACTCGCTCTGAGGCGGCAGCTGCAGTGAATGACGAGCTGGAGAGTTGTAAGAGAAACAAGAGTTCCAAAGTCAAGACGACCTTGTTGCAATGCCACTTTAATAGCATCATTAGGGACCTGAAGTAGATCAAGAAAGCCTGACATACCTGACATAACATCGTCTGAGTACCGGGGTACTTCGAGGGATACATGTCTTATACTTGCTGCAGCTTCGAGTAGGACTCGCTCTAGAAGGCCTATGTTAGATGACCCGCACTCAATATTGAGCGTTCGGACCCTGGATAGATTGGTATAGGGATCGGAAAGGGTGGCATTGTCAAGGAGAATCCCTTTGTAGGTGATCGTAGTTGGTGCAGAAGAGCGCTGCAGACTACCGCCTATGGATGGGACGACTGAGCTGCACGTCACATATCCGAGATAATTGTCTTCAATGTATAGCGCATTGAGGCGTGAAAAGGTGCCAATCGCGATGGCCTGATCTCTGCTGTGCTTAAACCTGATCCTTGTGAGTTCAAGGGTAACGATATTGGTTTCTGAGAACCAAGTCTGAACGCGAGCGTCGATGAAATTCCAGACCACTGATATGAGTGCTAAGGATCGCAAGCTGCAGAGATCCTTCAAGAAGTCGTCATAGATGAAGTTGATCCATTGGCCTGTATCCCAACGATCCGATACAGCAATGCGAAGACTAGTGATGTATCCTTTAAGGTGCGGGCTGCTTTGAAAGAAGAGGATGTCCTTCCGTCTGCTGGCAAATGTCACTGTGACATGCCGGAAGAGCAGCTTCTGGGAAGGGGGGACAAATCTTGTAGCAGCCAAACAACATGCAAGTAAAGCACGCTTGTCTTCACAAAGAAGCCCCACTATGTCGTCGACCAACTCTTGCGGAAGAGAAATATGTGTTGGTCGATTCGAGTTGTCCATATCATGCATGGATATATAGACTGTACAAATAGATGTTGTGGGCATTCATGAAAAG
Source organism: Chondrostereum purpureum (assembly GCA_004354395.1). Taxonomy (NCBI): domain Eukaryota; kingdom Fungi; phylum Basidiomycota; class Agaricomycetes; order Agaricales; family Cyphellaceae; genus Chondrostereum; species Chondrostereum purpureum. Next base: position 14,690 of record LBLO01000010.1, read on the forward strand.
GCTTTTTATTTTTTATTTGCAATTTCTATATATACTAAGACTTAGTAGACAGGTTCTAGCACAACTTTTTGGGAAGTCAACGACCAACGAATACTTAGTACCTGTATAACATCGGTCCGAAACTACGCAGAACTGTTCCGTGGATGGATCCGGGGAGCTCCAGAGACCTATTTTTGTGTGATAGCGATTACAACGTGGGTGAGACATTCCATGGCCACCAGAAAGAGGAGATTATATTGATCGCTGTGTAGATCGCTACAAGTGAGGACGGATTCCTCGAGAGGATACAGAGAGATTGATTCCTGGAGCCATTAGAGCAGTAAGATAGATACACCTTTAGTTCCCGGTCTTTCAAGACCTATCAATCAGTCGGGGTAAGTATACAAGTGCTAGTACTTCAAAGCTCAAAGTGGGACCTGCTTAGAAAGCAAGGAGGCCCTGGGAAAAATGGAAATTGATGCCGTGTTGCCGACACCGGTACCTACTCTACGGTGGATTCAACATGGAGGAATATCCAATCGTTACCTCCACTGCCGCCTTCAAGAGGACTAGGCTTTCCAGTTTAGCTAATGAAACGTTGGGAGAGATCTCCATGTATCTTCGCCCTGGAGACCTCGCCAGTCTTTCACATCTCGAAGGACGGTTCGACTCTGTCGTGCAGTTAGAATGTGCCCGACGATTCAGGCAGATTTTCCTTCCATTTTTTKGGGGACGACGTAGATTCATGGATACGCCAAATGGATTCAAACAAAGGTGTCATAATCGGCAAGCATGCGCTGCGGTTCTTCTANCCAGAGGTGGATTGGGGACGTTCAGTCTCAGTTGCGGTTGTCTTCGCGAATGGGCGAAGAACTGACGTTGACATTTTTCTTGGGAACACTAAGTATGTCCTGGTTACCTGTTCTTCTATGTTTCTACTAAGCTTAAGCAATGGCTCATATAGTTGGGTTCCCGTAGCAATAAGCGGTCAATTTTACACAAAAGAATTGATTAGCATTGTACGGTGGAGACGCGGGACCGGAGCAAACGAGCGCAATCTCACCATCCTCGAATGCCAATCATCGTCCATCTGGCCGCTTGTTTTGCAGGCAGAGTGCACATCTGAGATGATCGCGGTATCCCCTTGCGCGTTCTTTGACTTGTACGGAAGGTTACGAAGACAGAATATGACTTGGGTTCGGCGTGTATATCGGCCAGGATATTCAAGCTCCCAAGTTGAAGCGTCCGCTTTAACTTGTGCGCACTTCTGGCAGGATATGGCCGGCATGTCTGTGATCGAAACAGGCGATTCTGTTCCAATGGAAATGCACGACTGTCCTGCTATTGAGGACAGGTTGGGCTCAGATACCGAGATGTTCAGCTGGAACACACCCGAATCTGGGGACGACTACTATAAGATATGTGTCTCTAGTGCATTTCAGAAGACGGAGGATATAATGATTACCTGGTGTTTCAGTCGTCGATGCTATAGGCGGGAATGCTGGGTTGCTCACAAACACGAGCAGGGAGTGGCTCCTTGCGGGGAAAAATTGTGGACAATCCTTACCTGAACAGTACGGCCTATAACTACAGTTTTACGATTGCAAGTTGGACATCGACGCGACTGGTCTGAGCCCGTCCGAAATCGGTTTCCCCTTGAGGTTTGAGTGAAGCCGGCGGCGATCGGTCCGTCTTAATGATGCCTTCATCACCTTGCTATCTGTAAGGTCCCGGGGGGGTGAGTTCGCTCCTTATTAGGAAGGTGTCTANGCCCAATACATGTACAAACATATGACCTCGTCGTTCTCCTCGGTCCCGTCTTATTGCCTGCCTTGCTCTACATATATTCTATTTCTTCACGGCCGCCTACCCTCCATTGCCTGTCTAAAATACTCCATTCTTCAACGTCACCCTGTATTGTCACAGTCTCGCCGACTTTTCTCATGTGACCACTACCGGTCCTACGTGGCCTTTTCCATTTACTCTCAACCCGCGACCAGAGTCGGTGCACTACTGGTGTGCTGGGGTTTGTCCCTGGTCGCGGCGTTTACCAACGTATACGTTACGAACATACACCTTTGCGGNCCATCTTCCTCGTTTAAATTTCCACAGAAGTCTCTGTGAGATTGTGCGATTGTATCTCGTCTTCTCCGCGAAGTCATCTTGCACGATGAGTTGCGAATAAAGAGCCTGAGGATGGCTCCGAGTCCCAAGTCCCGAGTACACTCTGGACCGTACGCCGCGCCGTGAGTACTTTTGGGTCTTTGACTACGACCGCNGTGATAGATTCTTGTCCCTAATGGAATTTCCGAGACAAAAGTTCAGGTTTGACTTGACATTGGCATACCGTCAGAGGCAAACCTTGGAGCGCACAGGCCAAGCGAGCCAGTCGTGCTGATACAAGTCATTATTTCAAGCCTTCAATACTAGCCTAGCAATAGCCTACTTGCATATGCTGGTTTGGACTGTTCCCGAAATATAAAGTCTTATCTGTATCTGCTTTATTCCTAGCACTTGGATGCGCTGCTGTCGTCATGATTGGCTAGTTTCGGTTTGTTTCATCACGGTAAGCTCTCTTTGGGGTATCTAGTGAGATCTGCAATACTTATGATTTACGGGGCTCCCAGGGATGTACCTATCCATCGAGATGTAACAGGTTCAGAATGGGAAATGGTGATCTGAGCCTATAGTACGCGGCGTTCGTCTCTGATAAGGCGGGAAAAGCGGCACAGGTCAGCCTTTGCTGTAGAGATACACTGTCTTTCAATTGCACCATCCCTCGGTGCGAAACGAAAATCTATCAATTGTTTTTATTCCTTCCTCCGAACCGGATTTCTCCTGGTATCCCGTTTCCTTTGGCCTTCCATTCCACTGAACCATCCCAACGTGCACTGCTCTATTGTGTCCTGCTCCGCGAAAGTCCGGTGCATACGAGGACGCAGGATGGCTCAGTTTTTACTCTAGCCCCATCTGGAAAGCACAGTATTTTCACCTATATAAGGATCTACGGCGCCAGCCAGATAGCCAACACACTCTTGTCATCCTTTCTTCCACTCTTCTACTTGTGGTTACTGCCATTACAAAATGAAATTCTTCTTCGTCGCAACTGCTTTGGGATCTTGCATTTTTTCGCTTGTCTGCGCTCTCCCCGTCCAACCTCAGATCGACGAGCTGTACGTATGCATTGAATATCCTTGGATCTCCGTGTTACCCTTATGTCCTATGATTTAGTGGTGTACCAGGGTCTGCTTTGTCTGCAGGGATGATTTTCGCCAAAGCAGCGTGGTAAGAGATAGCTTCTTGGATTTTTGAGCCATTTATCCACCGCACACCATTAGGGAGAGGCGAACGATCGCTCCGCAGGACGCACCTACAGTCTCCGCTGAGCTACGGTAAGCTATCACTATTGTAATTATCCTGAGATACTATACCTGATGCATAACACAGGGAAAGGGGAATATATGAACGTGTAGAGGAAACCCCCAGCATCGGACGCGAGACCCGGTACCTAGACCCACATAGTCCTCCCTGCGATTTTACCACTAAAAAATTCTTTCCGTCAGGATTGCGAGAGAAGATACTGAACTCGAACCGGGAGCGATCTTTGCACTTGACGCATGGTAATCTCGTTTTTCCTTGTTGTTGTCTGCGCTTATTGATACCTCCTACTAGGGAGAAGCGAGAGGTTACAAAGAGCCCAATCTTTGCTTCAGAGGAATGGTAGGACAGACAATTATACCTTCGCACATAGCTAATCTCAGTATTTGATAGGAAACGGGGAGATGTTGAAGAAAACCAACCGGGGGTCATTTTTGCAAAGGAGGCCTGGTAAGCGATCCCAATGTCTCTGTTGTCGACTTCTATTCATTCGTCCTTAGGGAGGTAAAGAGAGCTCCTGCCCCTGAAACAAGCAACATTTTTGCAAAGATCGCTTGGTGAGTCTCACAGTAATCTTTCCCTCTACCTACTTGGACCTCTGATCCCTGTGTGTAGGGAGGAAAAGAGGAGGGGAGACAACGAGACTGAGATATTCGCAATCGATGCTTGGGAGACCCAGGCATGATCTGGTCAGGATTTGAAATCATTTTGCTATTTATCTTTAAATTCTTTCGAGGGATAACATTCTAGTAAACTTTCTCTTCCTTTTCTCATAAATCCCTCCTTTCGTTTTGGGCGGTCTGTGCGCAACGGCGTACTACATGTCTTACTTTTTCGCTGTTACAACTGCCTACTGCGTAGGCTTAGCCCAATCGTACTCTTTAATTCTAATATTTTTCAATTATACCCAGTATTTTTGTTGTTTTTTTATTCGCATGTCCTTTAGAATAGCAAAAGCTGGTGCCTATGTTAGGTAAATTTTCTAACAATTTCTTCCAGTAAANTGAGTAAGTTTGCTGAGTGGGGCTATCGCAGTGAAGGAGGGATAAGTAGTAGCAAAACTAGTGTCAACGCCACTGAACAGTGTGCACCAATCAGTTTTGATCGAACTCCTGAATCCGGTCCGACGCGAGACTGGATAGTGACACGTGGCTGCCGAAGCTGGCAGCATATTCTCTCTTCGAAACTCGCGACTCAGTTCAGAAATGGCGTCGCGGGCGTACTTCGTCTTGTTTTGCGGATTGTGCATAACTGTTTTGAAGGAAGTCAATACAATAGTGGATGAGCCTTATATGGTCCGTGAATTGTCTACCCAACCCAATACTAGCAACCTTTGAAATGACGGTGGTTTATTCGATAATCATTCAGGATGAGCCATTTCATATCCCACAGGCGCAGGCGTACTGTGCGGGTGATTTTGAAACATGGGACCCAAAACTAACCACACCCCCTGGACTGTGAGATTCCCTCAAATTTATAATACCTTTCCCTCGACTGAGTGAACTGTAGCTATGTCATGAGTCTCCTTTTTAAACGCATATTTTTGTTCAAATGCAACCTCTCCATGCTTCGGCTGACTGCAGCAATAAACCTACTTGCACTTCCGATTGCATTGACACGCCTGCTTTGCTTTCACCAACGGGTCCGACCTCCTTCCTCTCTTTTGGCACCCACTGCCGACGCTATAGTCCTCTCCTTCTTTCCGATCGCATGGTTCTTCGGACTCCTGTATTACACGGAGGCTCCTAGTCTTTTATTTGTCGCCGCTACTGTAGTAGCAGCGTCAGAAGAAGAACACTGGAAAGCAGCGCTGGTGAGGTGTTTGACTACCGGTCCTCGATTTGTGAAGGGAGGCTAAAGGGAGGCAGGATATAGCTTGGACTCATCAGCTGCACTTTTCGGCAAACTAACATTATTTGGGTGCTCTATGCATACGCATCTAGTCAGCTCATGCTTCTGCGGTGGAGACGTGCAGCCCCTGGGGCACCAGTTCCAGCAAAGTTACACGATCCTCCGGCCCTTGCTGCAAGACCAAGTGAGTACCAAGACGTCGTCTGTAACTTTGCATTGCTTTTTGCTGACTTGAGGCGGAGATGATCTGTTCCTTTCAGTACAAAGCTTACCGGGTGTGCTGAAGGACCTTATTCCTTCCTTTGGACCGTACTTCTGTGTATGCCTGCTCTTTGCAGCTTTTGTGATCTGGAATGGAGGAATCGTCTTAGGTATGGCCATCTCCTCCGCTTGTGCACTCTGCTAACGAGGAATCTAGGAGACAAGTCAAACCACATTCCTGTCGTTCATGTACCCCAGATCTACTACTTTCTTGGATTCTCCACCGCTTTCGGGTGGCCGATCCTCATCAGCGGGGAAGGGGGCACTTTGGGACTGCTCCGGGACGTACGAGCGCGCATGTTTGGATCGCGAATGCAGGTCCTGTTTATTTCCGTGTATGATCTCCCGATCTCTGACGGCAGAATCTTAGACGGACAATGATGACTGCAGCGGTCTGCGTYGTAATGTGTATTACTGTGAACCTATTCACGTATGTTCCTTCATCCCTTTTGTTGTAGAATTGTACTGATCGTTCTACTAGAATTCACCACCCCTTTCTGCTCTCTGATAACCGACATTACACTTTCTACGTGTGGAGAAGAATATACATGCTCCACCCGTTGGTGCCATACCTCCTTGTTCCGGTTTACATTGTTTGTGGTTGGGCATGGTTCCTGCGTGTCGGTACGTCCGTTTGCCACTAGTTCCTGAGATCGATTGAGAGGTACGATGCGAGTTCATTACAGGACGTGAGCAATCCATTTTGCAGACACTGTTATTACCGATTCTCACAACGATCACCCTTTTACCGACGCCTCTACTGGAGCCTCGGTACTTCTTGATACCGTATGTTCTCATGCGAGCGCAAGCCGACAACGTACCGACGTGGGCGCTGATGACAGAGTGGATCTGGTATATGGTGATAAATTTGGTGACTATGGGGGTATTTTTGTACCTTCCACGGGAAGGAGTAGGTCGATTCATGTGGTAGAATAGAGTCACAGTGGCGGCGGCGCGTGCGTGATATACGACCCGAGGTTCGGTTGCCTTAAAAGAGTAAAGAGTACTGGGGGTCGCGAAATTCCATGTTGAACTTGACCCGTACCCGCGCAACGACCCTGCCACAACGAACGCATTGACGACCGTTTACGAAGTTATCCCGGTTCCCTTTCTACTCCCACGACAGTATTATCTCTTGCTAGAGTTTTATGCCTTCTGACACTGGAGCCAGTGGCCGGAACAAACCAACCACTGGGCGGACATCTATCCGACATTCATTGAACTTTGCCTCCGTGGGTAAAGCGTTTGCAGATGTTATCAATAAAGATGGCCGGGGAGAAGTTGACAAAAACGCGAAGAAGGCGTTGAAAGACTCTAAAAGGCAAAGCCTAAAGTCGCCTCTCCCACCTGTCATCTCTGGTCCGCGAACATCCGTTGGTGGGGATTCGTCCAGACCCTCCACATCCTCCTCTATATCCAGGCGCTCATCTCTAACCCCAGACTCTAAGACTGTAACCCAGCGCAAGAGAATGTCTGCACCATTTCAGCAGTCTATTGCAGAGGATGGTATACTCAAGCCTGCTGTTGATATTCTATCGTCAAAGCCGCCAACAGCGCGGCCACGTCCTATATCGTCTGGACTGCCAAAATACCGTCCGAGATCTATCGTCGGTGCTGACGGCCTGAAGAAACAGCCGCCGTCACCCACCAGAGCTGGCGTTCGTCGACGGTTGAGTACGTCCGACGACGACACCACCACAGATGGCACTAGGTCTTCTGACAAGTCCCAGTCACTTGATAAGCCTGCAGAGAAAAATGGGCGCCCTATCAGCCCCCTTCCTCATCGTGCAGCATTAAAGTCTGTCGTCAATGCTTCTCCACCGACACCGTCGACCCCAAAACGTACCAAGGGAAAGGTGGCTACGCCGACAGCATCCAAGGCTAATCCCAAGCCGTCTCCTACACGTCCTTCAAAGCATGCGAAAACTGCCATCACATCAACATCTATCCCCCTCCCAGGATCAGTTTCGTCTCTCACCCCCCAGACCCCCAAGACACCGAGCACGAAGAGTGTTCATAGTCGAACCAAGGGCAAAGAGTCTCCAAGTCCAAGCCCATTGCGTTCTGACTCTCCTACGCGGCACTCTAAGAAGGCAGCAAAAAATGTGTTCCCCCTTCTCAGCCCTCCATCGAATGTCGGCAATCTGTCACAAGTATCCGAGGGCGGTAGCGACGATGGGGACTACGAGGACGTTGCTCTCCTTCTGGCTCCCGTCGCCGCGCTCGGTGCACCCACCCCAGCTATGCCGCGCATTAACCTATCCCGATCTCGCCGTTTGCGCCCACCAGAGACGCCAACGCGATCTGCCGTCCCAGGACCTTCTTACGTGACCCAACTTCCTCCAGACACCCCCTCTCCCCGACTCCGGAACTCACCTAGTAGTAACCATACCGCCCCTCGCGGCTCTATTCTTTCTTGGGATCAAGTCGCTGACGAGGCTTCGCGTACTCTGGGAGAAGATGAAATAAAGACGATGTTGGCGGAGGTCGAGTCACCCTTCCGGTCCAATGCATCGTCCCCAGCATCGTCTCCTCGTCAAGCTCTACTACAGATCCCAGAAAGCCCTTGTTTGAGTGCTTTGAATACCCCGTCTGGTGGTTATGGATCTATTTCACAAGTGATGCTGCCCGATGTAACGCCCTCCCCAGCGATGCATCATTTCAGGCAATCGAGTATGGTGAACGGCTCACCAGGTGGAGATTCGGCCACTGTGACATTGTTACGATTGCAATTAGCATCGGTGGAGAATACAGCGAAAGAGAGATTGCTTCAGCTTCAAGCGATGGAGGAGGAGATCCATATTTTGAAAGAAGCCAGACGTCAGGAAGCTTTAGAGCTTTCTCAGCAAGTTGGTCTTCTGGAGGACCAAATGAGGGGAAATTTGGAGGCTCGGGAGAGGTCTGCTGAAGAACAGCAAGGATATATCTTCTCACTCGAGAGACAGCTCGAGGTTATGAATACTTCACGGGTGCGCGATCTAGAGCTCGCTGTAGGGAAAGCTCGTTTGGAGGCGCAAACTGTGCAAGACGACGCGTTGAGAATACAAAAGCTTATCTTGGAGAAAACGACTCTCGCTCAGGGAGCAGCTCGGGACTGGATATCTGTAGGGGAGCTGGCTACTAGCGAGGTGGCGATGCTTAAAGGAGACAGGGAAATGCTTGCTGTATTGCTTTCCCAACTGGATTTGGCGGAGGCGCAGCTTGCCATGAACTAATGTTATTAATGTGTGTATTCATGGTGAGTCTCGTTTAAAGCCTGTCTGATTTTCATCGATCTAATTCATGTTCTGTTAGACCCCGTTCCATTCATACTTCCTGCTCTCTCTCTGTACTTATAGTATATATTGGTCAAGGACACCGTATCTAGTCATCCTTCGTGTACATATCTAATGTTTCCTCTCATTTATGATATCCATTTCTTGCATGCGTAACGTTTGGCCCTCGCTATCTTTGGTTTAATAGGATGTACAATAGCAAACGAGATCGTCTCAAAGTCAGTGGTCAATGCGATACAAGTCTTGTGGCGTTCCTTAGTAGCCTTCAAGTATTGATCATTGTCAATAAGACTATCGTAGATATTCAACAACTAGTCAAACAAGTTTTATGCAATCGCTACACGCAGAAATAAAGAAACAGTCGTAGATACATTAGCTAATACAGAACACCCTCCCTCTTTTCGAATAACTTGGAATATTCGATCAAGCTTCAAGACTGAGACCCTCCAGAGCAGGAATGGGTTTCTCCGCCTGGGGAGTGATACGAGCTCCGTGGCGGCGTTCCCCTGTTACACCATAGTCAACGATAGCAGACTAGAGATTTGTTCAGGATTGCGTGATGTGTCAGAAAGTGGATTACTAACGTGAGCGGTAATTCTGTTATCCCATAGGACAACTGTATTGGGAGTCCACTTGACACGAGCTTGAACGTCAACGCCGCGGTCGATGGTGTCATACAAGAAGTTCAGAATAGCATCTATACAGTTGAACAGATTTAGAGCGCAGCTAAGGGAATGTAAGGACCAGAGGAGTGCTTACCGCTCTCTTCTTGCTTCAGGCCAACAATGCGGCGAGTGAATTGCCGATTCACATACAGTGCCTCTTCGCCAGTAACGGGGTGCCTGCGGATGAGAGGATGTACGTTGACCACGGGATCGCGTCGAACAATTCCGCCGCGGTTTCCTGCACGAGAAAACTCAGCTTGTTCAAGCCCGGAGTGTGTTGCCTTGAGAGTCCGGAGGAAGTCGACAAAGGTGGGAGAGAGCTTCTTGAGGACTCCGATTTGAGAAGCCTGTGTCCGAAAGAGAAAACTAAATATCATTTCAGGGTTAGCTGGCAACAATACTACTCACGAAGACAGTGTCACCACCCGATTTGGGTTGGGAAAGAAGGAACAGTGATGTTAGGCCCGGAGGCTGACGTTCGTAGGAAACATCGGAGTGCCAAACAGAAGATAGAACTCTGTCGTTCTGCTCAAAGTTGAACGACGAACTCCCATCCTTATAGACGAGATGCAGCTCTGGATAACCGGCAGGATGTCCTGATGTAGGATGAATGTGTAGACTAAGGAACCACATGCCCCCCATTAGTAAGGTGAGAGCACTAGACGGAATTGGACATGTTTTCGCACCGGCCAAAGTGTCTCCCCCACTCGAGATAAAAGTCTGGTCCTCTGTCTATGAAGTCTTGCTGGTCTCTGAAGGCTACGATGCCGCGGCGCGCGACCTTGGGTACAAATGAGACCTAATGCTAGAGGGAATAACAATCTGCGCACTTCTAAGGCTACCTGGTCACGTCCGTCGGAATCTAGGGTAGCCAAGTTCACGCCCCTCACCTCGGAACCAAGTCCGGGAGTGAGTTCGACGACGGTCGCATTATCAAGGAATGAACGAGGGTTAGGGTGGTTCAAGGCTCTCGATCCAGGATCGACATGATCGAATGGTTGTAGGGGCTCATAGTGGTCATGAGTAAATACTGGAAGTAAATGAGCGTATTTGTATTCCCCAGTTTCTTGCCGTTGGGTAGTAGTCGTAACAGCCTCCGCAGGGGAACGAAGCGTCAGTGTTGCATTTTCAGGAGCAATAGTGGTCTCTGTCGTAGTAGCCATGATACTTAGCAAGATATTCACGTCCTCAGAGCTGTTCTATATATGCGCGGCTTGTGTGGAAACAAGTTAGCGTCATCCAAGCCTACGAAAACGCCATCGACTGAATATCGTGACTGCCGTGGCAGATGATGTGAACTTTGCAAAGCTCCCAAGTCAATGTCGCAAGATAAGATAAGGCAAGAAGTCCAGAGGCTTGTAAGATCTAGTTCTCGTTCTGAGAGAAGGGCGACTACTTAAAACCCAATTCTCGAACTTGTTTGCGTTGCGCTTTTGAAGAGGTAGCATCGGCGATCGAGGACGACATCCGATATCAGTGGCTGTACTAATTGTTGTGGCAAATTGTCTCGACTCTGGCCCTTGACAGCAATCACATGAGCTGGATCTCTCTTCCACTTTCGTCTAAGACAATAACAACAGAACTGAGATCTCCTCAGGTGGTCTCACGAAGACAATAAGTCCTGCTGCTCCTTATGGGTCTCGCTTGACCCTTATGGACGCCATTTCATCGTGGCGTTTGACTAGCTTTCCATCTGGTTCCTGGTTAGGATTCTCCTTTTTGCTCGTCGTTTGCTGCCTGGTAGACTATGCTCTTGCGAGAAGTGATACTGGCGCTTAAGCACAGAAGACTTATGCATGACTCGGTCACTCGGTTAATCTTCCATTCCTTCCTATGATTAGATAGTAAGGTAAACTCCGGGTGCCATATCGATCAGGCATCCCTTATTGTGTAGCCACCGAAGGAAGATCCCTAGATCATGAACGCTTTTGTCTCAGTGGCCGAGTATTCCTTTATCTTCCCTATTGTTCAATTGTCTTTCATCATAGGCTCTGTCTTCTATAACGTCTTCCTAGCGCTCTACGGAAGCTAATTACACGAGACCCAAGGAATCGGGGTACTCGAAGAATGGTACAAAAAGGCAACCCACTCAACTTAAATTCTTCACCCTCCCCTACCCCTCTCGGTCACACCTTCCCCTCTCTCCTCTTCGCCAGCTAGCCTTTGCAATGGAGGAAACGAAAGTCTACGATCCCTCTTCAGACCAAGTCAACATGACTGCCGCCTACCTTCGTCCCCGCGACGTTCCTGATACCGGAGAGGATATGCAACTCATTAGGGAGAACTTCCGGGATCCTAACTTGGATCTTCGAAAGCTCAGACGCAGGAGTCCTCGTCAGCAAGCCGCTGATGTAGCGCAGAAGAAGGCTGCTGGGTATTCTCAGTCAGAGATCGATGTGGAAGGGTATGATCAGTATGACTCCGACCGCTTCTCTTCCTCCCGAGCAGAATCTCGCAACTCGACTGCAATCGAGTTTGACGAGTGAGTGAATCTCCACGCTACCACATTCCCAGTAGACTGATTTACCTTGCAGTGAATCCCCTTATCCCGAAGTTCGGGCTGCTGTCTCGAATACCGATGACCCCGAAATGCCAGTGAACACTTTCCGAATGTAAGAAAATCTTCAGTCATCAATACTTCCGGAGACTAATTTCGATATGTAGGTGGTTCCTTGGGGTGTTCTTTGCTATCGCTGTCTCTGCATTCAATCAAGTTCTCAACTTCAGATGTAAGGACCCCTCCTATTTAGACATTGATATATATTCTCATTCGCTTCCTAGATCCTGCTGTATTCATCACGGGCATTGTCGTTCAACTGATGTCTTTACCTATGGGTAAGGGCTTGGAGTATATCCTCCCAAGAACCCAGTTCAGCACTTTTGGATACATTTGGTCCTTCAACCCTGGTCCTTTCAATGTCAAGGAGCACGTTTGCATCACCGTAATGGCCAGCATCTGCGTGACCGGTGCATATGCTACGGAGGTGACTGCCAGCCAGCAGATCTTCTACAAGCAGACATTCGGCTACGGATACCAGATCCTGTTGGCTCTCGGTACCCAAGTCCTTGGATTCTCCTTCGCTGGAATCTTGCGCAGATTCGTTGTGTGGCCCGCTAGTATGATCTGGCCGGGCGCTTTGGTCAACGCCGCTTTGTACAACACACTCCATAGGACCTACAAGCAGCGCGAAAGCGGACACATGTCCAGAGAACGCTTCTTCGCATTGGCATTCATGGCCAGCTTCGTGTACTATTTCTTCCCGGGCTTCATCTTCACCGCCCTGAGTATGTTCAACTGGGTTTGCTGGATCGCTCCCAACAACCCTGGTATCAATGCACTCTTCGGCACCAACACCGGATTGGGTATGGGCATCTTGACTTTCGACTGGTCCATGATTGCTTTCATCGGTAGTCCCCTCGTCACTCCTGTACGTCTTTTCAATATTCGGGTATTAGAGTTTCGCTGATATACCCACTCCAGTGGTGGTCTGCCATGAATACACTGACCTCGTTCTTCCTTTGGTTCTGGATCGTGGTCCCCATCATGTACTGTGAGTATCTCGTCCCGTTTCTACGTTCTCTATCTTATCTCCTCTTCAGTTAAGAATGCGTTCAACACGGCCTTCCTCCCCATCTCATCTTACCTTGCTTTCGACAACATGGGTTTACCTTACGATCCCTCGCTCATCGTCACCGACGGGTTTTTCGACGTGGAGAAGTACAAGNCTTACTCGCCTGCCTTTGTCTCAGCGACTCTTGTGATGGCATACGGGACATCTTTCGCAGCCTTCGCATCTGTTATTGTTCATACAATCCGTGAGTTCCTCCATGCTATCGATCAGGAGCATACTTTCTTACAGATGATGCTTAGTATGGTTCCGTCGTGACATTGCTCGTCGTGTACGAAACACTTTCCGCGACGAGAAGGACATCCATTCGCGTCTCATGCAATCCTACCCAGAGGTTCCGGACTGGTGGTACGCCATAGTAGGAATTATCTCGTTTATCTTCCTCTGTGTCGCCATCGAGATTTTCCCAACCCATCTTCCTATCTGGGGCGCAGTCATTGCCGTTGTCCTGGCTTTCATCCTCTCTATTCCTGTCTCCATGCTTCAGGCCATCACCAATCAGCAAATCAACTTGCAAGTCATGCATGAGCTGATTGCTGGATATATGTTGCCTGGACGGCCCATTGCCAACGTCATCTTCAAGACGATCGCATACATCGGAACCAACCAGGCTGTAACCTTCTCCTCAGATTTGAAGCTCGGTCACTACATGAAGGTCCCCCCACGCATGATGTTCCTTGTCCAGGTTGTCGCTGTCATCATCACCTGCTTCGTATCGACTGGTATTCAGACATATATGCTCGGCAGCGTTCAAGATATCTGTACACCTCAGCAAGCTCAAGGATTCGTCTGCCCCGGAACCAGTATCTTCGCCACAGCTTCTTTGTTGTGGGGTGGTATTGGACCTCAACGTCTCTTCAGCCNTGGAACCTTGTACGTGAAATTACTCCTCCCTGTATTTCCTTTTCTGACATGATTATTCCAGGTACTCGCCCATGCTGTTCTTCTTCCTCATTGGTGCCTTCCTGCCGATTCCATTCTACTTCCTAGCTCGTCGTTACCCCCTTTCCATCTGGAGATACATTAACATCCCAGTGTTCTTCGCTGGTGTGGGAGCCATCCCACCAGCGTCGGGTGTCAACTACGTGTCCTGGGCCATCACTGGTTTCTTGTTCAACTTCGTCATCCGCAGGAGACATTTCCGCTTCTGGATGAGGTACAACTACATTCTCAGTGCCGCCCTCGATGGTGGTGTTGCCGTTTCCCTCGTCGTCATCTTCTTCACGCTTTCGCTGCCAAGGGGTGGTGTTGTGCTGGATTGGTGGGGTAACAACGTGTGGATGAACACTGCCGATGCCAATGGCATCCCCTTGAAGTCCCTTGCAGAGGGGGAGACATTTGGGCCTGCGACATGGTCATAAAAGACTGGTTCTTTGTGGTCTGTCTGTCTGCTAGATCCTCATCCATCCTTTCCTCTCTATTGGTTCTCAGGGTGTTGTTACCGCGTCATATCTCTCTCACACGTATACATTTTAGCTTCGCATGACTCTTGACGACTCGCATTGTATTATCTATCGATCTTTCTTAGCACCCTGTCCTTTTTATTTCTACATATTTTATTTCATTCACTTTCACGAAACCTCCTTTTCATTACCACTACTACTTACGTTCTCATGTATTCACATACGACTGCAATGATTGGTTTTAGGCCAAAGACTTGATGTGATACAGGCTTGCCTGATGACACTTGAATTCTCGTATTTCAACTCTGGTATCCTAATTGGTGCATTCACACCAAATCCGGACTCGCGGTGATGCCCAAATCCGGAAGATTTAATCAACTTCGTAGCTCCCTCATAGAAAAAAAGGACTAGAAGATGGGAGATTCTTCTCCATTGACTTTCCTTGCGTAGTTGCTCTGAGATAGTAAGATATCTTACTTGCCTTCTTGAATATACTTGACTTGTAAGTAGTCTATGTGCGGGGCGGCAGTGCGACTCCATATGTTATTCACAGATCCTCTGTAGATGCAGATTTGATGCTAATTATAATTTATTAATGATCTAGAAACATAAATCTGAAGGACTTGATCGATGTCTCTTGACCGTTGAACTCAGAGTCCTCTTGCGCGGCGCCACATCACATTATAACTAGTACTTCTAATTTTCGACATTAAATCCACTTCGATTCACTACCAAGCACGACGATCCAAAAATTGTTGAGGTATCCTCAAACCTTGAAGATCATGACATTTCTTATTTGTGACATTATACACATACAACAATCGTAGAGTCATAAGGGGCTGATATAGTAGCTACCAACTACAAAGGTATACAAGTACTTCTATTGTCTCGCCATCCCTCTAAGCTCGGCGAGCCTTGTTTGCATCTTGGGCCTGAGAAATACTAAGTTAACCCGGATCTTTATTTCCCAGGAGGAAATTGTGACTTACACTTCGAGGAGCTTATTCTCCAACGTCTGCTTCTCTTGTTGCAACGCCAGTCTCTTTTCGGCATCGAGCTTGGTGCTGTAATGCATCCTCATCAACAAAATGATACTCTCAAGCTGAACTGAGACTGCAGAAAAGACCTACAATACATATCCTCCGTGTCCATCATAATGCAGGATCATATGGTGGTACTTCCACAATGACGGCCGATGGGAAACAGTCAAGAGGGTGATGCCCAGCTCAGTTGCGTGATCCATCATCATCCCCTCCATTTCTGTCGGAACCAAGGACGTAGCTTCATCCAGGATGGCATACTGTGACGAGACGTTCCAGAATTAGGCCACATAGATGAGAAAGAAGAGYTAGAGAGATAGCTTACCTTGGGATTATGGTAGAACAGTCTCGCCCATGCAATCTTCTGCTTATCTCCTCCACTGAGAGCCGACCTCCATTCCCTGGCACTATCCCACCCACCTTCCCGCTCCACAATGCTGTCCATATTCACCACTGCGAGAATCTTGAGTAGGTCGTCATCTGTCACGCCGCGATCTTGCATGATCTTTCGGGAATCGGGATAGATGACTTGGTCTCGAAGTGTTCCGAGAGAGAGATATGGACGTTGAGGGATTAAGATGAATTCGGAAGCTGCGGGTTTGCGGACGATTCCACCGTAGACTGGCCAGAGGCCGCCGAGGATTCTGAAGAGAGATGATTTACCACAGCCGTTAGGTCCGACGATGAGCAAGTGTTGCTGAGAAACTACCAGTCAGACTACGGCCTCATGAACAAGTCGAAAAAAAACTTACACCGGGCTTGATTCGGAAACTCAAGCTCTTTACCAAAACATCACCGTTTGGCGTGACGATGGGGACGTTCTCGAACTGGATATCTTCCGACTGGAGAACCTGACCACGACTACGAAGGACTAAAGGAGATGTCAGTCCCATTGGAGTAGGAAATGGTACTTTGATGCCTACTCCTTGCATTCTCTCCCGTGGTAGCACTGGCAACTAGAGCTTTCTCAAACTTCCCTTGTTTGACATCTTTCATGGTCTCAAGAAGTGTCGATACACGCGCCGTATGTCCAGCAAGTTCGGATAGGTCCTTGTACGAGTACATGACGCGCCCGAGGGCATCTAGAATGGCAAGGTGAATGAGACCTTGAGAGACGAAGAGGAGATACTAACCAGATGATGAGAGAAGCAGTCTCCTGTTCGTAACGAAACCTGAAGGACGCTATTCAGCATACAGGACAAGGATGTGCGTCACGTTCCTTACCTTCTGTCCGTCCACCCAGGTCCAGGNTTGGCATGCCAGGGAATTTCACAAAGACTGGGATTGCACAAAGCACCAGCTAAAGGAATAGGGTCAACACGGAGACGTGACATCGTGATAACGACTATGCGTACCCCATATGCTCCCCAAAGCCATTTAAGCACACCCTCCTCAATGTTCCCAAACAACCACTTCCTTCGGAGGACTTTGTTCTCGTGCTTCAGAACACCGGAAAACTCTCGTTCGATCAACATCTTTTCAGTTTCCTCTCCACCCATGAATGCGATCTCTTCTGCGAACTCGACGAGTCTGGCATGGCTGTGGCGTAAGGAGCCCGCGAGCTGAGCAGAAAGGGCGGTGTATGAACCGAAAGGTGGTGTGAATCGTCGGACTAGAGGAGTGCATAATAGTGAGAACGGGGTTAATTGCATATAGGAAGGACATCGGACTTACGCATATTGGCGGAGCTTTGCACCAAGATCATCAAAATCAATAGACCCTCTGCCCCGACATTTTGAGATAATTGATAGTTGTAGAGTATCACGTCGAGTGTGGGTTTTGCAAGGTTCCCATAAATACTGGCCAATGCAACAGAGAAACGGTGAATATCATGGGTAATCATTCTGAGAGAGAGAATGTTAGCAAGACATCAAACAGCCTTCACTTCCAGACGCACTGGTCGGGTATCTTGATTCGATCATCCAAGTTGGCTGAAGTTCAGCCATATGAGTTAGATCCGACGAGAGTAAGAGAAGAGTCCTACACATCTTGTAATAAACTTTTCCATCTGCCCCCTCCCCGTCCTCTCCGAGATACTGTTTCATCACTACCTTTGTCAATCGTGTCCGGTATGCGATGGCCAACTTGTTCTGGACATAACTGAGCCAGCTGTTCGTCCATGTTGCGGGTATCGCCACGAGTAACCAGCGGAGGATGTTGATGAGAAACTGACGGGGTTGCGCCCGTACTAGACTGGCTACAATTCTGAAACACAGAAAGTTAGTGCAGTCTTGACATTCGGTGATGTCATGTACATACTTTCCGTCCAAAGAGGCAACGTATAGGGATATGGCAGTACGGAAGACAAGTAGACTGGAGTGCATGAGAAGCAACAGGGCCTCCCTTGAGCGTATCCCAGGTATCACAATTCGTAGAATATGAGCCAGTCTTTGATAAAAAACTGCATCCACCTACAGAAAGAGTAGGGTACAGTTTCAGCTTAGGATCGTAGTAGACATGAATACAAACTCACCGCTACTCTTGCTGGTTTTCCATCACCCTTGTCCTTCCCCTTCCCCTTTCCTCTTCTTCCCCTGGATGCTGAAGATGTAGATGCAGACGGTTTTGAAGAAAGACTTCGATAAGTTGAGAGGAGCACATAAAGAACGAAGGAAACATTCAGCCCTCGTTGAATAAGCGGTCGATTAGCTGAGTATGTCGAAGCGAATTGTTGCAGCCATTCGCTCGATCTGAGAGTGGACAGAACAGGCGCCATGGGGGCATCCGTTTAAGTGCATGCACATTACCCAGCAGATGGTATTTGTGTGGGGTACCTTTGCATGTGATTTCCGGATTCGATCTTCACTTTCCTCTTCCGGTGTGGTCATGTTTCAATTTAATACGGCCGCGCCTGGCGCCACAGCTAAAATGTTGACGTACATTAAAGACTTATGTCTGCTTATATTCTACCGTCTTTCCTAGTGCGTTTCACCCATCTCACAGCCTCTGACCAGTCCTTCACTCGCCACAATGGTGCACCTTCCGGAATATCGATGGATTCCTATACCCATGGGATCAGCTTACAGCACCAGTTACATACTTGCGCATGCCTAGGAGACCTACCTCTTTCCAAAACTCTCTTCCACCCTCTGCTTTCAGCCGTACGTCAAAGACTGTTCCGTCGTGGGAGTCTTTTGAGCTACATGCCCTTTGATTCCAAGGGTAGTCACCGAATAGAAGGACACGCGTTGGTTGCTCTGCACACGACACTTGTAATGCATTCTCCGAAGAATCGTCGATTAGTAAATGAGCCCCAAGGTCGGCGCAAACCTAACGGAAAGTAGATGCATATTTGCAATGACAATCATGTATCGARTAATGCGCACCTGAGCCTTTGTTAATTTGGTTACGACTTCGTGGCCCCGATCCTTGTGCGCATCTTTAAACTGTCCCGTACAAATCACACTGTCAAAAATGCCTAACAAAGAGCTCTATCTTTAAACCCCATCCAGAGCTAGCCTTTGACACCACACTCACCAGGGAAATGATAGTTCACCCAGTTCCAGCTTTGTTCTCGAGTATCCTGTGCTCTGGCAGTCACAATGATCAAACGGTACCCCATATCCTTCAAACTCTGTACACCCTCCCGAGCCCCAGGGACAGGTTTTGCCTTGTATATCCGATCCGTTGCGTAGAAATCTCTGACTTTCTCAAAGGTCTCTTTGATGGATCCCCAGTACGGATTCTATGGCCTACAGGATTAATTTGACGGTTTGAAAAAGACAGGATTTGGGATAAAGATAAACCTTCCAGTAGTAGTAATCTGTTTGGGGTTTGGGTTGCCGATAAGTATAATGGGATAATAAAGCGATGGACATACAGTAGAATGTCGAAACCGTCATTTGTGTTCCATACACCTCGTTATGCCCTGTCCGTAGTAGTAAGATCAGTATATCCTTTTGGTACATTAAATAGTAGGCGCATACACTGAGATACCTCTTCATTAGTCTCACTCAAAACATCGTCCAAATCCACCGCAATGATAGGTCCTGAAGATGTAGGAGGGGAAGTTTCCACAAGGATGTCCAACGATCTACGCTTTGCGTCTGAAAGCGGCTCTTCGTCAAATAAGTTTTCTTTCTCCGTAGTTGGAGATTCTATCGCTAGTTTAGATGCTGCAGCAGACATTAGACGGAGAGCGTTTGAAATGAGTAGATGGATGTTATAATTTGAGTTGTCGCGAGATCTGACTCACCCCGACAACGCCGTCATCTACGCGATCATGTGCCMGATACTTATGTGGTCCCAGTCTTAGTTCATAAGATGAATTACAGAAAGCAAGTCAACAGCAAATAAATAGATACAAGAACACCAAATCCATCATAACTTGTACACGAAACCGTCGCTCAACATTAGTTCCTCCTTCTCATGCATGGCATTCACTGCCGCCGTTCCCTCGACTGTACCGAATAGTTCATCTACTCTCAAGCCCTCATTCACAGCTGTCAAGAAATCAGCGAACAGGAATTGATCTTCATCCCGGAATTCTGGTTTTGTCCTGATGAGGTCGCTGACTCGTTTGCGGAAGAGTTTGAGTCTGCGATGGAAAAAGGAAAATTATAAGTCATAGACGAGAGAAGGTAGTTAATCAGATCTTACCTGTCTGGTCTGAGTTGGCCCGGTGGAACATCATCTACTTCCATCTCCGCATCTTGCTGACTCTGACTTTCATCTCCCCAAATAGGATCCTGCTGTGCCTGTGGTTGGGGTTGCGCTGGTTGTTGCTGAGGGGGCATGCTCATTCTAGTGGGCGTCCGCTGTCCATCTTCGTTTTCATCTTCCTCATCGTCGTCGTCGTCATCGTCGTCGTCACTGTCAGGACGCCCTTTACCAGCTCGAGCACCGCTGTTCAATTTTCTCTTCTTGTTCTTCTTCCTCTTGGGTACTTCCTTGAATAGTGCATAACGCATGATGGCCTCGGCTTCTGTCGTATCGGTCTCGTCCACCTTTGTCGAGAGACGTGCTTTGGCATGGGCAGTAGCAAGACGAATAAGTGTCTCCAAGGTACGCGCGGTAAGAATGGATGTCTGAAAAGGCACCAATCAATATCCGTCGTTCAGATATCAACCCAAATAGCACTTACCCTCTTCATATTATTGTCCTCCATGTCCGCATTTCTCAGATCAGCATAGACTCTCACAATATGGTCTGCAGCCCCCTTCGTCAACACCGGAGCCGGTCGGCTCTTCGCATACTGAATGTACTTCTTCACAAAAGTGACACTCAAAATCTCTTTCTTCTTCGCCTTGCTTCTCGTCTGTCTCCCGCTATTGACACCAATGTGTAGCAATGGATCGAACTTTTCCCAAGGGCTCGTTTCTGCTTCTTCAGTCTCTTGAGAACCTGGTCCATCGACTGATAGTGGCTGAGAAAGACTGTCGTGGATAGGTGTTCCCTCCTCAACGCCTGGAGGTATGTACCGATGAAAGCGTAAGACGTGGTCTGCGATCATGCGATCACGTTCCTCGTCCACATCGTCTGTCACGACAAAAAGAAGATCGAAACGCGAAAGGAGGGAAGCAGGAAGAGCAATATTCTTCTCTGGGTCTTTGTGGATATCGTACTTGGACAGGATTAGTAGGTGTCCAAAGTAAAATAATGTCTGCCACATACCTGTCCATAAATCGGATTTGCAGCAGCGACAACGCTGCATCTAGCATTCAAACTCGTATGTATACCGGCCTTCGCAATAGTCACTGTCTGTTGCTCCATGACTTCATGAATGGCGACACGATCCACATCCGACATCTTGTCGAACTCATCAATACACACGACGCCTCTGTCCGCCAATACCATTGCTCCAGCTTCCAGTCGTCTTTCCCCTGTCTCCTTGTCTGTAGTCACAGCAGCGGTCAAACCAACACCGGAACTTCCACGTCCTGTAGTGGCGATGGCGAGTGGTGCAGTGCCTAGGACAAAACGAAGAATCTGGGATTTTGCAGTGGATGGGTCACCGACCATGAGCATGTTGATGTCCCCACGAATGTGAGTTCCATTGGGAAGATTCTTCTCTGCACCGCCCAGTAGAAGGAGGAGTAAAGCACGTTTGATATATTCATGACCATAAATAGACGGAGCGAGTGATTCAGAGAGCAATCTGAATATATTGGATTTTTTCCCGAGTTGATTGATAGTTCGGATATCTTGGTCTGTTAGAGGTGTCTGCGCTATGCCTCCACCGATTTTTGAGGAGAGTAAGTTAATATTGTTGGCCATAATTAGGGATCTATAAAGAGGATAACGTGAGATTGAAAGGCGTTCGAGATGTGCAGCGTCTTTACTTGAATGCCCCACTCGAACCTCCCCCGACACTGCGATAGACCCCAACAAGTTGGATGCGATCCCCTGGCTTACATTTATCCACTAAATCATCGTCCAATATCACATCTGTACTGCGTGGAAGTTGCCCCGCCGGTGCACGCTCAGGCATCTCCTGGATACTAATCCTCTGATGATCCCTAAAAACACAATGCCCATACTCCATCTGCAATGGATTCCCATCATCGTCTGTCTGCGGTGTGATTGACGAAGTTGGAAGCAACGTGGAAGTCGATGAAGTCGCGTCTCGATATTCGCGCGCGTAGAACATCTTGGTTTCCTTCCCATAATGCACCGATTTCAGCATTTTCGGTCGGACAAGTGAACAACGCGTGATAATCCCCTCCAATGATATAAGTTTGCCAAGTTGAGACGCATTGAGCGTTCTCGGGCTGACATGATGGTCACCAAATGACCCACTGAATCCTACTTTCCAATTCCTCCCTTTGAGCTTCTCTGGTTCAGCACCTATCTGGATGATCACATTGTTCAAAGCCTCGTCAAATGCCGGAATGAAATCAACAGGATCTTTGAGTAAACCATCAGCGAATTCGCGGTTTTGGTCTCTCAGATCGTCAATGTTAACGATGAGACGCGACTCTTCTGTACGCAATAGTCGAGCGATATCGTTCTTGTAATTGTATAAATCGGATTCGTGGCCCAGAAATTCTTCAAATTTACGCGTCCGATCACGCT
Source organism: Chondrostereum purpureum (assembly GCA_004354395.1). NCBI lineage: Eukaryota > Fungi > Basidiomycota > Agaricomycetes > Agaricales > Cyphellaceae > Chondrostereum > Chondrostereum purpureum. The sequence continues at coordinate 37,185 of LBLO01000010.1, forward strand.
GAAGATCATCTGAAGGCACTCCATCGAAAAGGGCCATGATGGAGTAGGGTGGGGGGTGAGGAAGAAGTATACCAAGTAACGTAGGTCACATCACGGACGCGTCTAGTAACAACCGCTTCTCACGCCACATTCGCCAGAAAAATATTGTCCATTACATTCATCCATAAGTTTGATCTATTGTGTTGTAAATATATAGATAATCATCGTCATAAGGTCTAATGTCTAAACCCGAACTCATAACAAGTCCCCCGGGACAAACATTAGTAGTCTTCCCAAGTCTATGCCAGCATCATCACCTGCATAGTAATATCCCAATGCACCTAATAGTGCTAGGATACTCATCGCACCCACGCGAGTGGGGTTTGGTCCCCACCACTTGAGTTCTGTCCAGAGGAGGGGGGCAAATACCACCACAGCAGTGTAGAACACTCGAAGCGCCATGAAGAGGTTTCCAACGAAGGATCGTTTAGATGGTGTGGAGAATAGGATGTACATCGAATAGAATGCGACTTTGAAGAAATGAAGGAAAAGGGCAAGTGGAGAGGGTAATAGACTACGGAAGGTATAGTCAGTGAGAAAAGCATTCAATGGCGTTCGAGTCTCTTACCCGCTAAGAAGTCCTACAGGTTCTGATACGCATTTTCCACCACGTTCGAAGTATTTGAAGCAACCGGTCCTCAGAACGCCCAGTTCCTCGTCTGTATGGGTGTTAGCAGGGGATCTGAGTGAAATTGAGGTTGAGGCAATACATACCTGCTGCTCCAAACAAATCATATAAAGCGACACTTAGGATGTTCACCGTCGCACCCAGATTCTTCCTTTCTGAGTACCATGGCTTCAATACAGAGTTGCGAATAGTAGACCAATGGTGCAACACTGGGAGGGGGCCATCTTCTGACGATGGCTGTGATTGGGAGACTAAAGCAGCGAGTTGGTCTCTCAAAACAACTACATCATTGAAGNCGACCGTCATACCACCTCCTGTCAAGGGGTGTCTCATGTTCCAGGCGTCACCCAGCAGAATAACATTTTCTTTGGGTGGGGGCTGAGGCGACATGATACCGAGCATGGTAAGGAGGGAGGATAGAACGCTATAGGGAAGAGAGGTTGACAGGTGTTGGGGTATTGGCGGAAGGAAAGAGTTGGGCATTCTTCTGAGACGGTCGGCAGAAAGTCGTGCTTCAATGGGCGCACGAAGGTTGGCGGGTACAGAGGGGAGGATGTTCGTTCTTATATAGGTCGTCAAATCGTCTGGAAGGGGTACCTTGACGTCCACCAGCATTCGAGTCTCTCGCGATGCGATTTGGTAAAGCAGCGCTATACCTTGATTTTTGCAAAGAATAACTGTTCCGTGTTGGGGGATTGGAAGTTCTGCATCCTCGAGAATAAGCCCAACGAAATGAGATTTTGTTACTGGTTTGACCAAGGAGGAACCGAGAACAGTGGAACGGAAGTTGGAGAAGCAACCATCGGACACGATAGTGAGAGAAGAGAAATAGTTCTATAAAAGTAGTCATAAGTGATTAATACACTTGACGAAAGTCAGAAAGTATACCTCTTCTACCTTCTCGCCGTCGTCTCCTTTCTTTGACACCTTGACTCCAATGACTTTCTTGCGGAAGTCACATTCAAGTAGAGATGAGACTGTAGCTTCAATAACGTCTACACCCTTCGCTTTCAGTGCCGCCTCTCTGAGCTTCATGATGAACCTCCCGTGGTGAAAACTTCTGCCAGTGACCCCCTCTGGGTAGTATGGAATGTGCACTTTCTTCCCATCCTGATCCACAACAGCATACCCCCTCGCAGGAACCGAATCAATGCCCTCAAGCGTCCACTCAAGTCCCAGTTTTCGCAGAGCTTCCACACCACCTGGCTGCAGTAGCTCTCCTACAATACGGTCGGGCTCCGCTAAACTCCGTTCCAGCAGTGCAACTCTCAATGGTTGTGGGGAAGGAATTGTCGAAAGTGCATGTGCTAGAGCGCAGCCAGCAATTCCAGCGCCAATGATGATCACGTCGTATTGGTTCTGCGTCCACATTGCGGGATTCCTAGAGACTTGGAAGATGGGAGTGCGGGATGAAGAGGGACAACCAAGGATTTTACAACTTCAAATGTTGCGTCGATCACTTTTACCCGGCTCACCTCCGCTCGAACGACTTTGGATTACCAAAAGCGGAGCATCTCGTGGCGTCATGCGATTCTGGGCTGATCCAGACACGCCCATCGTCAACTCAGGTCCCTCAGTCCGACGACGCCACACAATGTGCAAGTACTCTACATCCGTTTTGTTTTTGTATTATACAAAGGGCCCATTCCCTTTTTACAGCGCATCTACTACTTCCCTCAATGCCTCCTCAAATACAGCACATCCATCTGCCACCTCTTGCTCACTGACATTCAAGGGAGGAATGAACCGTATCACCTCGTAAATCGACGTCGTGAGGATGAGCAAGTCCTTCGAAACACATTTCGATGCAACTTTGCTCGCAATGCCTTTGCTCTTCTCAGAGAACTCGACACCAACCATTAGACCTTTGCCTCGGACATCCACAATGTATTGGCCGACTTTGGAGTCCGCCTTGAGTTTTTCGAGGAAAGAAAAGAGTTGCTGRGACCTATGGTCGTCGAATTTCACGTCAAAAATATCGCTAACAGAATGGGAATACTGAGAGCCTACCGGGCATTAACATTGTCCAAGATCTTCTCCTCGACAATCGAGTCAACTACGGCGCAAGCTGCCGCGCAAGAAACGGCGTTTCCAGCATAAGTTCCTCCCTGTCACACTCGTCAATGACAAGAAGAAACGGAAGTCATAGCGGACCAACCATGGAACCAGCCTCAAGCTTACTGCTGATATCCTTCCTAGTGATTACGCCACTGAGAGGGAATCCATTCGCCAGACCCTATACCCTCGCATATCAGTATTATAACCTCCATTATCGAAAAACGACATGGATAACCACCTTAGCAGTCAACAAAATATCAGGACGAACCCCACTTTCTTGAATCGCCCACCACTTCCCAGTCCTTCCGAATCCGCTCTGCACTTCATCAATGATGAGCAGGATCCCGTTGCTGTTCTCAAGAATGAGGGAATGAGCGAAACAAATACCGAAGAAACCCTGCTCACCGATCACAGATATCGCGGACACCCGTCAGGAACTCCTTCGAGGCTGGAACATATCCTCCTTCCCCAAGAACGGGCTCGATGATCAGAGCGGCGGTATCTGAGGGAGCTGTCTGAACGAACGTTTCAGACATCAGGACGTAAACAGAATAAGTAAAAGTACCTGTTGCTTGAGCAAGAGCTCGATAGCTTCAAGGGATGCTGTAGCAATGTCAGAAGCAGAGGCCGTCGGGGAAGACAATGGCTTAGGGAAGTGTCGCCAGTAAGGATATGGCGCTACAAATACGCCTGGCTAGAATGAATAACTTTAATCATGGATTTGGTGACAGTGTTCAAGAAGGGATATGCCGACCATGAGAGGTGCAACACCTTTGGAATATATTGTTTTACTTTTGGTGACTGCCATCGCACCGAAGGTACGTCCATGGTATCCGCCTAGGTGATAATAGTCAGAATGACTCGGGACGCTTCAAAAAGAGAACATACCTTGCATGCAGATGATGTTCTGCTTTCCCGTAGCGATCCTGGCTATTTTAATGGCAGCCTCGACGGCCTCAGAGCCTAAATACAGTAGGTTAGTACAGTAGCATCATGTTTGCATGCAATCGGCTTGCCAGAATTCCACCAAAAGAAGCTATCGAGGGAGGGGTCTGGCATGTGGGGAAGCAGCTTGCCGATGAGGTTGAGGTATCCTGGATGGGCTGCAATCGAACACTAGATATTACATAGATCAATGCCCTATATAAATACAAGATGTTAGGACCCTTCACTTACCTGCCCATGTACCAGCTGCATGCACTGGTCAGCCGCGGCTTTAGATACCTTAGGGTGACAATGTCCTTGAAGCAAGTAAACGTCAGGAAACTTATGCGAGATTTTTAAAAATCATACAAACCCAACGAAGTCACACCAATCCCAGTGGTAAAATCCAAAAGCTTTCTCCCATCATGCATCTCAACATAAGATCCACTCCCTTTGACCATCATAGTCTCATCCCCCACAACCCTTCCCAGTCCTTTAGTGATATTTCCAACATGGCTCAAAAGCTGGGTAGATGAAGCAGAGGTAGACATTTTCCTCGCAGTAGTAGTGATGGTTCGGATAGCAGATTTCATCGAGAAAAAAATTGGAGGCTAAGTTGGGGTAAGAAGCGCCAAACGCGAAGGAGCGGGCAGCGGATCATCGGGCCGATCGCCTAATCTATACAGCGACACGGTTTTGAATGAGTCACTATCATCTCCCGCTGTAAATTGCAACCGACCCAGTTTCCCGAAGGTAAACAGTCAAGAAGACGGAAGTTTACAGATACGGGTGGCCGTCGTACATCATTCAACCTATTTTTGTATTACTTTACTCTCGATAGCATGATCTCCACTTCGTATGTTCACCCCATGCTCAAGCGCCCAAGACCTACACAAGAGTAAGGATACGACCAGCACCATCGCAGAGCCTGCCAAAACGTAACAAACCAACGAGGTTGGAGCCGTAGGTGATCGATCCACACACAAAGAGTTACAAGTGAGTAGCATTAGCCAATAATGGTGGCCACATACATTAACATACAACGAACACATGATATGACACCTCAATCCTACAAAGGATCGTAAGGGTCAGCAACGGTCCAAGCAGAGATACGAGCAAGATATTTACCCATAATTTAATAAGACCATCCCAGGACGCAGTAATGACTTTGGACTGAATACATAAAACTCATCAGTATATCAGAGACCATCATAGGAATCAAAGATACCCACTGTCTCATGCTCCAACCACTCATGCGCAATGACAACTTTACTATGTCCCTTCAGTCGACTCTTTATTCTCCCTGTCTTCCAATCCCAGAAGACGATATCACCGCTCCCATCCCCACTTGATATCCATTTTCCATCCGGCGAGAAGCCAATTTGGCAAGCATAGCCAGCGACGGAGTGGCCTGCGAATCGTTTCTTGCGGTTCTGGCGGAAGTTGTCGGTGGAGTATATGAGGATTTGATTGTCGAGGGATTGTGCGGCGAAGTACTTGTCTGTGGAAAGAAAACATCAGTGAAAATATAAAACTAGCGAAACAAGAAGCGAAACATACTGCTGGGGTGTAATGTTACTGCAGGCATGGAGTGCATATGCGGTTCAGCGATGTATTTGATGACCACAGGAATATCAAAGTCCCAGGCACGAATAGTTTTGTCGTCCGAAGTCGTAACGAAACGCCGGTTCTCGTCCACGAAAGTGATGGTATTGACTGGCCCAAGATGTTGGTCATACTCTTGGGTTATCTCGCCGGTGTTCATATCGTACTGTAGCCATTTGTGAGCTTTCCTATCATCTTCATGACCCCAAGAGAAAATCACATACCTGTATGATTTTCTTGTCCGACATACCAGCGAGGAAGATATGTTGCTTATCTTCGTCGGGATGGAATTTGATGACATACGGAATCTTACCATTGCTGAATCGTTTCAGACATTGCCCGGTTTCCGTATCCCAAAGCTTCATCTGGCGATCATAACCACAGGACAAGAATTTCGTGCCATCGTTGTTGAAGCAAAGATCTTTGACAGCCTTGACATGCCCATGGAAAGTTCGTAAGCAGCGCCCGTGCNTATATACGTCCCAAAGCTAGGCATACAACATGAGAAATGTGAAAGAAAGAGAACGAAGGGAGACTCTACCTTGATTTTTGTGTCCATACTCCCGCTGAGCAGCAAATGATTCGTCTTTGGGAACAACCGGATGACAGACACGCCTTGGGTATGGCCTGTCCAGGTGTGGACACAAACTTTGGGGATGAAACAGTCCTGAGCACCAGATTCCGTCATAATTTGTGGCGCTTCCGCAACTGGAGGATGCATGTATGTCCGGCCTTGATAATCGGTCATAGACGTGCCATGGAAGACGGATGACTCCTCCCCAAATGCACCACGTTTGGGTTTTGCTTTCTTTGGTTTCACGATCTCCTCTGGTTCTGACTCAGGCTCTTCTTCTACTTCCCCATCGACAGCTTCAACTCCATTGAGGAAGTGGTTGTCCGGTTCCTCTCCTGACCAGTCTCCCCATGGTCCAACATACGCTCCATCTCCTTCGACCACTTCCAGATCCCCCTTCTCTTTCCTTTTCCGTTTAAGTTCTCTTCTCGCAGCTTTCGTAGCCCGCATGGAGTCTAGGCTAGCGAATTTATTCTCTATGGCCTTCTCCATCGAACCAAGCATAGCAGGCGCGTTCGGGTCGATTGAAGGATTTGCAGAGTATCCGAGAATGGCGTGAGTGAGATGCTGAGTCTTAAACGCGTGTTCCGACATGGATTCCTCCTCTACATGACCTGCGAGCGCATTCTGGTTAAGAAATTTGTTCCTGTCGCTGAAAGGGTTCTCGGGCCCTTGTATTGGTAAAAGCATGTCCTCGTATGGAATATTGACATTCATTTGTGTGTCTGTAGGCCGTGTAATAAGAGATGTTTGATTGAGGGGGTCCTTGATAGATTAGGAGTCAGCAATAACACTAAATAATCAGCAAGAGACGTACCTCTGAAAGGACATCTGGTGCTGCCGTGGCTTTTATAGGTGTTGGTTCGGCCTGCAATCTCGGCCTTTTGTTTGCAATCTTCGAGATACCAAAGGCATCATTGGACACGTCCTCATCCTCTCCAGACGAATATCCTGCGACGAGTGACATGATGGTGGTTGACCGCGAAATGGGAACGAGTGCTGGAAACACAGACAAACATCTTGCAGCGGTGTTGGCATCGCCACAAGTATATCCTCTTTAGGATATGATCTTCGTAGTTTCCCACGCCGTATTCCGTTGTTGCCACAGCCACAACTTCCGGTTCGGTGACTTGGACAACAACTTCTTTGAATCTGTGCACAAGTGGATGGCCGTCTGGACCAAGGATGAAGACGAAATTCTCCGGCAGGCCGTCCATAAGTATGGACCAAGTAATAGCTGGAAACAAGTTTCCACTGAACTCCCCGGCCGGACGAATAAAGCCTGCAGAAAGGTACGACTTCTAAAACACTTTCGGTGAATGGTCACTTTCTGATGTTTTTGTCTGCTTCTCCAGCGATGGCTGCATTCGCTATGTCCTACCATTAAGAAATCTGCATGGACATCGGAGGAAGATGACACGCTCAGAGGGTTATATAGGGAGTATGGCGAGAGATGGGCAATTATAGCAAGATTCATCCCTGGCCGGACCGATGATGCCTGCTCTAAACGCTGGCGGGAGGCTCTCAACCCAATTTTGCGACAGGAAGAATGGTCCCCTGCTGAAGACGAACTACTACTGGAGCTTGTAACAAAGCTACAGAGAAAGTGGAAAGACATCGGCGCTCAACTCAATCGGGCAGGCCTTGCTTGYCGGAATCGGTCCGTTCTTCTGTTCTTAATATGCTCTGATGACTATTCAACTTTCTTGTTCTAACCAGGATAAGGTATCTTGAGCGCAGAATGGGCAACGCCACTGTCCTTGCTCAGGACTCCCAGGAGTCCCCACAGCAGCCATCATCTGCCACTTGCAGCAATCCCCCACCCTCACAATCGTCTGATACTTCTTCATACCCCGTGCCTCCCCAGGCTATGTCTTCTCAAGATCCAGGATCTTATGTAGCCAGTGAAACTCTCGCTTCCTTGGAATCCTCTTCTGTAGGAGCTTCCTATCGGTCTGAGGCCACTCTACTCCCCCATGGAATTCCCTCTGATAGCCAGTACTCCCCCTATTCATCTCTTAATGCCGCCATCGAACCCTATTCTAATAGTTGGCCTCAAGAGGCCGGTCCTAGTTACCCATCCCACCAGCCAACTAATGTTCATCCTGGAGATTATGAAATGCATATCGAAGCGGAATCCTTTCAGAATCAAAACGATATTCTTAACTTTGGTTCTACTGATATCACCATGCAAAATGCAGATCCCAGTGCGACCGCTCTCGAGATGGAAGATTTCCCTACCTTCTTAGGCCATGAACTGGGGACCTATGATCTCTCCAACATTCCTTTACATGTCACTCCATACGCGCCACCTATCGATCTCCCCTCTATGACGGACCAGGACTTGGAGCAAGAGGTTCTCTCGCAGTCTCAATCCCCATTCTCCATGACTGCCGAGCCTTTGTACCCAACTCCAGCGATACCCTCCATACAATTACCACAATACGCCTCTTCATCTGGTATGGTTTCACAATCGCACTACTCTCCTTTGAGTAGTACGCCATCCTTAGCATCTCCGAGTCTCTCCCTCCAAAGTCCGTGTATATATGGAAGCTCAATATCCTCTACCCTTCCTAGTCCTCTTCCAGGGATGCACTCACTAGCAAATAGCCCACATGCCGTATCAAATCCTTTGATTCCTGGGGACCCTGCATGGCTGTCTCTTGGGGACGCTTACGATGAGAGCCCTCTCACAAATTGCATCGTCTACAAAGAATTACCTCATGAATCAGTCTGTGCACCCGCGTCTCACGAACAGAGCTCCTCCCAGCCCCATTTCAGTCCTTATACCCAAACGGATAACCTCCCTCCTCATCAAGAATATTACCTTCCTGTAGATGACCCTCCTATACCCTCTCCTGAGAACCACCATTCCCAAGCTACTCGCAAGCAACCAGCAAGGAAAAATAAACGTTCGACGCCTATCGCTCCACCGAAGCAAGGCATCGATTCTTCTCGTCCTTTCATTACACTTGACCCAACTATTCGCCCATACGCATGCGGGCAGCGATCGTGTTGGCCTGAAGGTCAAGAAGAGAGCAAATCACGATTTTACACTTCGAGAGACTTATATGCCCATTATAAAACATCCCATGAAATTGATGGTGAGGAAGAGGAGGATCGGCCGTTTAGATGTGGCTTGAAGGGGTGTGGTAGGAGTTGGAAGAATGTGAACGGGTTGCAGTATCATTTGCAGGTGTACGTGTGGCAAGTGTGTCTTTGTGGACAAATATCTGACTATTCGTTTGGCACGTTAGGTCTACGGTTCATTTCCGTGATGCGCTCTCGAATAGGTTTTCCGCACAGGCTGGCCCCAGTGCTGGTGTTTCGACTTCTGCACAGGCTGAATCGAACGTTTCTTCTGAGGAGGACTCTTTAATTGATAAAACTCCAACAAAAGCTACGACACCACCTCCCACAGAGGAAGAGCCTGCGCCAGCCGGAGAGGAGAGGAAATATACCTGTTCACATGCCGGCTGCTTCAAAGCGTATAAGACCAAGAGTGGAATAAAATATCACGTCAAACACGTCAGTCTCCCCTTCCAAACTCTGAAAACGTATACTCACTTAATGGTACTGTAGGGGCATCCAAAGAAAGAGGTTCAACAGCTCGATTTCGTTCCCGATGGATTGGAGAAGGTAATGCCTAAGAGGACAGAGAAGATGCGATTTGCTCCTACTAAACCTAAGAAACAAATTATTTCTAAACCTCCTGTCGTTCATGAGGGCGAGGGTGTTTTGGATTTCAGCTCTAATCAAGCCGAGAGTGCTGGCGCTTCGTCGGAGATTGGGACGAATTCCTCAGAACCAATTGCATGACTATCTATCTATTATCACAATCTCCTGGTTTGGATATTTCAAGTTTCTATATCTTTATGACAGATCTTACGCTTCACACATCCCATCTAATACCTTTTCTTACACATTTCCTTCAATTGCCAAGTTTACTTACTAGACAAGTCCACGTATGTTGTTGTAATATTAGTTAAACAATCTTTGTAGTAGTAATGAGTTGACACGCTCTTTTATGATACCTATCTTGCTTYTGCTCTCAAAGTTTATTRCAAGCAAAATAGCYCTTTCTCGTTCCAGCTTATTTTACCCTTAGTCAAGGGTTAGCTTTAGCATGTCTCCGGATTCTTTGGTTCACGCCAATGAATGGATGAGAAATGTACAATGCTTGTTTGATGATACCAAAATATAGCGCCGAATCGCTTTCTTCACGCCTCCGGGTCATGGTCTTAATTTGTTGTGCTGAAGTATCAACGGGGTTTCAAGCACCGTTCTCGTTCAGGCATTCTAGGACGCAGCTGTGTATACGCCAAACAGCATCCCACATCACCCGAGCATTGACTCGACGAGCGGCAAGAGCAGTGAGCAACCAAGTACAGAAGGCGCGATCAATGTCTCTCAACTAGTACCCGAGTTGAGTCCATGGCGTGCAATGATCTCAAGTCTTGGATGTCCTGTGAACAAAACTGACATAAAATCTCGGATCCCCTTCGAGGAAACACGTCTTTTGATATCCTACCAAGAATGAATAATACATTTAGATATTAGGCTATCGTCCAGCACCCATCTGGCTTGCCCTATCAAAAGATGGTCAGAATTATACCCTTCCCTCGAAGGTGAAAAGGGAGAACATACATTTCCCGCAAAGAGGGATCAGCCATTAGTTCTTCCATCGACGGCATATTCCCAGATTGTACACGACCCATCTACACACGTCCAAGATGATTAGATACAACACAGGGGATGCAGACAGACGCGGGCATACCATGTTTGCGATAGCTGGATTCTGCATCAACCCTGCGAGTCCACCACCTTGCATCATCTGTTGAGCCATAGCCATCATCTGGGGGTTGTTCATCATGCTTGCAATATCAGGCATTCCACCACTACCACCACCTCCTCCTCCCAGACCTCGCAGCATGTCTGCCATCCCGGCTATCCCAGGAATTCCTCCTGCACCATCGCCAGGGGAAGTAGCTGCAACGGAAGCAGCGGTACCATCATCTGGAATCAAAGGTGGTGGGCCATCGTCGTCGTCATCAACAATACGGGCTTGAGAGTTCTGCAGACCGGACTTGAGGCCAGCGTTCCCAGGGTCCAACTTCAATCCACGGTTGAACGCGTCTGCGGCAGCTTTAAAGTCTCCCAAAGAGTATTGAGCATGTCTGCGGGTGTCAGAACTCATAAACATATATCGGAAGTGCAACGAGAAGGTCATCAACATACCCTAGTCTGTGGTAGGCCTTGACGAAAGAAGGGTCAACGGTAATGGCCTGCTCTGCATCTCCAACTGCAGAGAGGTGGTCTCCCTTACTAGAGTAAGCTGCGGCACGGTTGGAGAAGTAGATCGGATTGCCGCCGTCCTTGGCGATAGCCTGAGTATACGACTCAATTGCTTCATCGTATTTCTTTTGGGACATTAGAGAATTTCCGGTGGCCTTGAGTTTTTCTGCTGCAGCTTTATCTTCCAATGAGACTTCACGGGGCTTTGATGAGGCTGCNAGGGTTTGAGAGGTAGAGGCAGTCNGGGCAGATACTTTGTCCCTCGTCTTGAGATAGACATCGAAGATACTCTGCAAAGAGGCCGGTTTTACTGAGAGCTTTTCTACTTGACTATCATCGGTTGGATCGACACCAAATGCCTCGCCGATGCACTGGACTATAGTAGTAGATTAGTTCTTGCGCCGCAAGTTGAATGGAATATTAGAAAGACGCACTAGCAACCTCCAGACTCTCTTTATCATCAGTCTTCACTGTTCCATCTGTAATGGATTGATTCAGGAAGTCTATTATCGACAGAACCAGGCGCTGCTGCTTTTCTGACATGGAGGCGAAGATCTAAGGAATGCGGTAAACAAGAGTCAACAAGTTAGTTGGTGCTTCTCCTCTGGCCGTCATCATGTTCTGTGCAATTTCTGGCGAACCCCCGCAGGTCCCTGTGGTTTCCACAAAATCTGGAAAAATATATGAGCGTAGGCTCATTGTCAAATACATCAATGAAAATGGCACAGATCCAGTCACGGGTGACAAGTTGGAGGAATCTGACTTGATTGAAATTAAAACGAGTATGTACTCACTCTTTTTTCCTAACACTTTCATGCGCGTATTCTAATGCTAGCAACAAGGCCCTGATACTGCGGCACCCCGGCCACCCAGCCACTCGTCCATTCCTATTCTTCTGCATACGCTACAGAATGAATGGGATGCACTTGTTCTCGAGACGTTTGCTCTTAAACAACAGTATAACAACACAAGACAGGAGCTCAGTTATGCCTTGTATTCTCAGGATGCAGCCACACGTGTAGTTGCGCGTCTTATGAAGGAGAGGGACGCAGCTAGAGAGTGCGTGTTCGGATTCATCTTGACTTGCCATTTTTATTGAATCGCAATTTCCATTAGGGCGCTTGCGAGTGTACAAGCCAACATGGGTTTAGCACCTACAGTTCCTGCAGGGGAAGATGTGGACATGGCAGAGGACGCCGCGCCAGAGGAGACGTTGCCCAAAGAAATTGTCGCGCAGATTGACGAGACCCATGCTGCTCTCTCTGCTTCCCGCAAAAAGAGAAAACCCCCCACAGGGTACGCCACAACAGAGGACATCAAGTCCTTCACTTCCAAACACACCATTCCCTCCCTTCATTCATCCTCTCCTGCTGGGATCACTGCCCTGGCTGTATCTCAACAGTCACCTTCCCAGTTCCTGACTGGAGGTAATGACAAAATTGTACAGTTATATGATCGTAGCACCGATAAGGTCCTTGCTTCTTTGAAGGGTCACAGCAAAAAGATCAACCACGTTGCTTTCAGAGAACGTGAGGGAGAGTCTACACTTATTATGTCCGCTGGTGCCGACAAGATAGCTAAAGTTTGGGCCCACGACGCTACTTCGTCAGAGTACATCCCCAAATATACCATCCGTACCCACAAGGGAGACGTCACTGGTCTTGCCGTTCACCCAACATCAACGATACTCGCCCTCGCTTCTGCCGACAAGACTTACTCTTTCCACGATTTGACCAACTTCTCTCAAATTTTCCGGTCAGCGCCATCTGACGACGCGTTCTCCTCGCTTGCCATCCATCCTGACGGAACTCTCGTCGCGCTCGGTACACCTGGTTCGACCATTGAGATTTATGATGTTCGCAGTGGAACTCTCGCTGCGTCTTTGACCCCCGCCGATACTGCTCCTTTCACTGTGAACACTCTGTCATTCTCAGAAAACGGTTACCATCTTTTGGCACCCAATTCTTCGTCTTCTGTCGCCGTGTGGGATCTCCGTAAGCAGAAGGCCGCGACAACAATCGGTCTTGGAGACGATTTTAAAATCAACAAGGTCGTTTATGACACCAGTGCACAGTTCTTGGGTGTTGCTGGAAGCGGAGGAGGACGCGTGTTCGCGCACAAGTCATGGGAAGAGCTTGCAAGGTTTGAAGAAGGCGGTGAGATGACAGACTTCGTGTTCGGAAACATGGGCAAGGAGGTTTGGGGCACCACAGGAAGAGAGGTTAGAATCTGGGGTGTAGGGGACGCGTAAGCCTTGTCTGAAAGACCTGTTCACAAGCTGTATTGTGGTTCTTGTTCTCAATCTTGTTGTTTGATCAATTGCTGCGAGATATTATATTTTTTATTCCTTTTTTGGTGTCTAGATGGCAGTCTTGGATGGTGGGGACAGGACTGGACAGGACCATGATTGAATTCTTCTGATTCTACGGTATTCCATTTACAACATAAACCTGTCACTAAAAGAGCATTTATTTGCACAGCACTTCTTGTGGCTATGGAAGGCAAGCCACTCATGCTAGAAACATGCTAATACAATGTAGATTGTTTACATTTTGCCTGTGGACATCATATCAGGAGCTATATTTTCAACTGTCTCCATACAACATAATCACCGGAGCCAACCTTTCTCAGCCGTCATTCACGTGCTGTTCGCATATAATGCTGAGTTCTCTCAGCCTCCTCTCGAGTCCCATCCATTGCACACCATTTAGAGTGGTGGCAGATAATAATGCACTGGAATATCCGAATACATTCCGATTTTCGTGTAGAAGCTGGGAATATAGCTATCATCTACGTGGGTAACAAGTCCCGACATTACATTCTTGACGGGACCTACAATTGAGTCTTCTGCTTAATGTGGCGTCATCCTGTGTATGCTTGCGGGAGGTAAATGTACCCATGGCTACTGCTAATTACTTCAAGTGGAAGTATTTAGCGATGATCTTCTGCTAGTTGATGGCGATACTACCTACAAAACATCGTGGGGCAATCCATGCAGGATTCTACAGCATTAGCGCCGAAGCCGTGCTGCATTTCACCGATCGCAGTGACAGTTTTGGGAAAGAGTCAGAACATTTGTTGACTGTCTGGGAGGGTGATTCGTGTTACCTAGCATGTTTCTGCCTGGCAAGCCTTGTTCAGCTAGATATGGCAATTGACTGAGAACAAATGCCCTGTTGCTAAGATCCCGGCTCTTGTAAAGAGGTGTGTATTGTCTTCTGTCGAAGCAACGCTGTCGACACAAAGGGCATTGCCATTGTTCATACAAATGCAGTGTCCTCTCGGCGTCTATCCGATGTCGATATAAACCGACTTGTTCAAGTCCAACCTTCATCGTCCTCATACCCATCTCCACTTCTAGCAGCAAATGTCTTACTCTTCGTCTTCTTACTGCAGATCGCTGGCTCCTCAACCCACCGACATTGTCACATATCGGCTAGACGGTGCCCTCGTCTATGTCAAGCCTGCCACAGACTATCAGGTAAGTCCCCTGGGTATGCCTTTCCCCATCTGCAATACTAATGATGCGCCACACTTACAGGAAGCAGTCCGAATCGCTATGAAAGAATTCCCTGAACTCGAATCCATTGACAGCTCCCGCATCGTCTTCACAATATCCGCCACCGTGGGTGGCTCGAAGAAGAAAGTTCGCATTTCCGAGAGCGCCTGGGGAACCACTGTAACAAAGATGATGCGTGGCGAAGTCATCGACATCGACATCCTCCCCGGNAAATCTGCAGAATCAGATACTAGTGCGAGCCCACCACCGCCGAAGTACCTCGAAGTACCGGATATTAAGGAGGGTCATTCATGGAGCAGTCTCAGTCGACGCCCGGATCGAGAGCGTCTTCACGACGTGCAAGTCCTTCACCTTCGAGGAGTGATAATGGCAGCAAGGGATCGAGAGCATCTTGGGCCAGCTTCTTTCTCAAATCATCAGACTAGAGGGAACAATATTTTGAACCAATCCGCATCGAACTAGAGTCTTTATCTATGCCAATTTTACACATACCCAACTTCAACATGATTTACATTATCAGCTCGCGGTTTTCTCCCTGTATCTACTACATACTTACATTTTGTATTATTTCTTCCATTTGGTTTTCCCCTCCATTTCCAACGCCATACCAATATACAACTTCCCATAGACCTGGGGGGTGATGATGATTCTACACAAGAAACGACTACCTAACTATACTCAAAACACGTATACTCAAATTGAGAAAGACAGAGAGAGGGTAAATAATTTATTAATCATGTGTGTGAGAAGAGATGGAATGAAATGAGAGTGATGCTAAGGTAGAGAGATGGCTGAATTGAATGAGAAAAAATGAGAGGCATTGGGTGACACTATAAACAAGAAAGTTAATCGGCAAACGGAATATCATGTAGATCTCTTGTCAACGTCCCGCAAGTGTTGCATGTCGGTGCACACGTACGGAAACGTTCCGGTGCGGTGTTGAAGATGAGCGGGTAGGTTTCATAGGTATCTTCTCCATCTCAGCTAAAGGCATAGGAAGGGGATTTACTTCAAAGGGTTCATCGTCTGCTACAAGGGTATCAGAGCGGTGCATATTCTCTCCCCTTCTCCAACGG
This sequence comes from Chondrostereum purpureum, assembly GCA_004354395.1. Taxonomy (NCBI): domain Eukaryota; kingdom Fungi; phylum Basidiomycota; class Agaricomycetes; order Agaricales; family Cyphellaceae; genus Chondrostereum; species Chondrostereum purpureum. The sequence continues at coordinate 52,904 of LBLO01000010.1, forward strand.
TCGCACACAGAATCGTTAGTGTTCGACCCGCCGCGACCGTTTATTCTGACTCGAGGGCGGACGTCATCCTCGACAGGTAAGAGTGAAGCTCGAGTCACTGGTTCTAAATCTGGCACCGGTGGTATCGCGGGAGAGAGGGCTTGTTGTAACATTCCAAGCTGTCGAGCACGCTCTCTGTGGCGGTCCATCTCCCGCTCCTCCTCGGAGGAGATCTCGTCTCCGTCTGCGTTGAGCCGAGCTGTTAAAATAAAATGTACGGCATTAGAGGGGTATAGAGCTTTATTGCAGCAGACTTACTCCATGCTACCCTTTGCCATACATCGCTTCGATTGCTTGATCGTGGGGCCGGTGGTTCAACGTCTTCCCTGCGTAGCCGGCTCATTCTGAGCGGAAGATGGTGATAGATATGATGACGCCCAGGGGATGTTGTGGACGTGGTCTCTGTAGGGATGAAGACAGGCCTCGCTTCTTCGTTCGACCGAATATTCAAAAGGGCCTCTTCTCCGTCCGGATCGACTCTCCTACCGACGCTGTAGGCACGGGATAAGGTATTCATTGAGGCAGGTTCAGCCGTCAGCGGTTGCTCCGACCCCGGTGGCAAGAAACTCTGAGGTTCTTCAAAGAGCAACGGTCGTGGAAATGTTGATGATGAGGGGGTGGGAAGATTTTGCAACGTTGAGAAATTGGACAAGGTCGATAATCTTCCCGAAGTCCGAGTGGGTGGACTCGCAACATTTGAGGACGCGGACTGATTGCTTCCTGTGCGTGGAGATTCACCGCGGAACAACCTCATCCGTCGAATGTTGGATTCTCTTCTGAAAGTTGCCCAGCTATTGGACTCTGCAGCGTCCGTCGAGTTCTGACGTCGGCCGGGATCTGTAGCAGCAGGAGAAGGGGGTTCAAGTAAAGAAAGTCCTGATTGCTGTCTTCCCAAACGAAGCCTTTCTAGCTCGCGCTCAACAGAGGCGCGTACATATCGTGTACGTTCCTCTCGAGAGCTGTCTGCTGAACTCAACCCGGCCTCCCTCGCTGCAACTTGGCGTCCTAGGTAGGTATCAGCATCCTCAGGGAAGTCGCGGGATCTGGCTGCTTGGACTTCGCGTAGACGATCTGCAAGAAGTGGACGGGGCGGGCTTATGGGTGATGTTAGACTGAGTGTAGGAAGTTGTGAGTGGGGAAGGGTGTTTATCTGAGATACAGACTGCGCAGTCTCGTTAATTGCTTGGAGAGCTTGTAACAGCTCATGCGTGGTAGGATTGGGACCCGGTAATGTCGAGCTATAATATCTACGGGGCTGATCAGTCCGGCTGGACTCAAATGCCCTCAATCGCTCCATAGTGACAGGTGGAAAGTTAGACCTTAGCCTCTCTAAGACAGTTGGATTGGATTCTCCATGGCCACGGTCTTCCTGTTGCTGCCCACTCTGACCGAGGACGATGGCGTCGTGGCCTGGATCAAGGCTATTACGCGTTTGTTGGGCGGCTCGTGCGGATCCACTGGCGCTGCTAAGGGAAAGCAAGCTCTGTCTGGTTTCGCGGAGACGGATAGATATTTGTTCAAGAATGTCGACTAGGTCATTGAGATTTGTTGTGGGACTAATCTCTCGAGATTCCTCTCGTTCTTCGCTGAGAATATCAGGCTCCGTGGACAATGACTGATCATGAGAAGAGGGCGGTGATGGGTATACATTCCCACTCATCCTGATACATAATAAGTATATCGTTCTCGATGCATTGATAGTGTATACACTCACCTGAGAGCGGAATCAAATTACCAGTTATTCCTCGAACTTTATCCAGTCTTTGTTCCGCCTCTTAACCTCTTCTCTACTGAGATGATGGTGGTTAAAGGGAAAGTGTCAGTTGACGTGTCCAGCGATGAGAAAGTTGGAAATCTACGAGCAGGTGTCAGAGAAAGGCCAGCCCCTGGCAAGGGTGTGATGGCTTCGGAACAAGCAACAGATTTGATGATGAAAGAACACCGTGCTTGGATAAGCAGATGGCACTTAATAATGACTTAGAAGTTAGGTTAGGCCCAAGGACACCTTAGTACAGCTCTATACTTGCCCGATGTTGCTATAAAGGGAGAATTCTCCAATTTACCGATTTCAATGGTACTCGAGTCTCGAGTCACCCTGAATTGTAATTTGGCTAGTTTGGTAAAGCTATGATTCTGACGCTATGTACAGGTTCTCTTCAAATTTGGCAAATATCGCAAGAAATAGTAACGGAGGAGTTTTCCAGGCAGTTATCATGAGTCCAGGGCGCAAATTAATTCACTAAGAAGTTAAAGAACACCTCGTCGGATATTGTGGCGTCGGTCGTGCGCCATCAAAGACTCTCGGCCCGTGAGCCGTGGATGCTGTCTGACAGTCTGAGTGAGGCCTTCTCTTCTTGAAACTCAACTTCGCGCATCGAAACTTGACATCATGGGGTCAAAACATTTATGCCGAATACTATTTCTCTCTTTCTCTCCCATTTTCTCTGAACAAGCATGAGGAGTCTGTATGCGGTCTTGACCGCTCTAGTTTCTTGCGTGTGGCTTGAGGCGCTCGCTGATACTCAGAGTTCAAAAGCACTGGAACGACGACAAATTGAATCGGAACTGTCCACCATTTTACAGCGTCGTCTCAGCAGGATTGTTGGCTCTGTCGCCCCTACCAACGCTGCCCAAGTTTCCACTTGGTAAATTCTGTATCCTACCAATCGTGCAAAAAATGTGAAACTGAGGGATCTCTAGGATTGAAAGTCAACGTGAAGATGGCACTTGGGTAGATGTAGACTATACTACAGGATGTGCTGCTCGTCGCGCAAACTGGCCTGCCCAGATCCATTGGCTGCGAACTGGTACAGCATCCTGATCCATCTTTTCTTACTCTCACCATCTCACTCCATGTAGTGACAATTGCTGCAGCGTACCATGGCGGTCTTAACGGGACCGAATCATACGTTGGGGATGATGCAGCCCATCATGCTGTCTTGGCAGGAATGAATTGGTGGTTCACTCGCGATTTCGGTACATCACATCCCGATTGTATTGACAGAGGTGGTTCAGCCGCATGTCCCTGTGATTTGGACGTTATGTATAACACCAATTGGTACTCGAATGTATGTTTCTCCTCTCATCTCTTCATGATTCTCGGTACTGAACTCTGAATATTAGATTATTCTCATCCCAAAATTTGTCTCCCAGACGTGTCTCCTCATGGGGAACACCAATTTAAGCGAAGAACAATCCGGGAACTGTACACTTATGACCAGCCGTGCATACGGAATGTTCGATCGTGAAGTGAACGGGTTAGGATACCTCACTGGCGCGAATACACTAGATGTTGCAGGCATCGGCATTGATGTGGCTTTATTCAATAGCAATGAAAGTCTCGCGAGTGATGCCTACGGAAGAGTTCATGGTGAATTGACACTGATTGCGGAACCACGAGGAGATGGTATTCGATTTGACGGTAGTTATGGGTGTGTGGCTATTGTTTCCCTTACCAGTGAAGCTCTGATTTCGCCCCATTTGCGCAGACAACACGGTGGAATGTTGTATAATGGCAACTACGGTCAGGTCTAGTGAGTCAAACACGTATTCTAGGTCTTGAGTATCTAATGACTGTGTACTTCGGTAGCCACAATGCAATCTTGGATTTCGAAACACAAGCAAGTGGGACATCTTATGATGCCGACTCGCAGGGTCGGCATGCTTTGGAAACCCTCTTTGGTGGACACAGGTGGATGATAATGAGGAACACCCTCACAGGAGTTTTACACTGGGATCTTGTAAGGAATATACACCACTGTAGCTCTCTATTAGAAAATTCTGACCTGTGTACAGTCGGCTGTAGGACGGATGATCACTTTCGCTGTGGCAGATGGGCAGTCAGTTTATCTCTCTCTTTCAGTGCTCGTCATTCATACCTATGAGACTTATCTATTCACTCACAGGGCTACAGAGAGTATCCAGACTAACCTGACGAAGGTAAAAGAATTGGGTGGACAATGGGGCTCTCAAGTTCTGCTTTCATTTGAAGAAGATTTCGCACAGAATTCATCCTCTGCAAACGCCGGGGATCTGTCCGGAAACCGCATGTTCTATAGCAATGACTATATGGTGGGATAACCTGTGAAATTTCCGACGATGTCATTTAATCAAGTGCCTGCCACAGGTTCATCGAGGCCAAAATTATGTTTCGACTTTGAAAGGTTACTCAAATAGGACGAAGAATACGGAGTGTGTTAACTCACAGAACGTATGCATCTTGCACTTATTCTGGCAGCTACATTTAAACATCGTATATAGGCCTTTGGCTTCCACCTCGCAGACGGAACACTTTACACCCTCGTCCAAGGCAATGAATACGAGGATATGTCTGCCGCATGGGACTGGAACCTCGTTCCTGGAACGACTGTCGATTATGGTGCCACACCATTCATCTGTGACAACACCTCATACAACGGAGTCGAGCTCTTTGTAGGTGGCGTCTCAGATAATTCCACCGGGATCTTTGCGATGAGGTATATGAATCCATTCACCGGGAGCTTGTCATGGCAGAAGGCGTGGTTCTTCCTGGATAATGATGTCCAACATGTTATGATTTCTAACATAACATCGTCGACAGACGCGACCGTTGTGTCTACACTAGACCAGAGGCGCCACAATGGCCCAGTTTACATTGACGACGGGGTAAATGACGAGGCTAACCTGTTGTTCGGAGAAAGTGCTTCGTATTACTCTGAAGTCAGAACTCTTTATCACGGAAACGTAGGCTACTTGTTCGATTCGAGCAAAGTCACATTAGGTCTTCAGGTTGGCGACAAGATAGCGAATTGGTCTAGCATCGGAACAAGCAGCCAGCCTCCTACTACCGTGGACATGTTCACTGCGTGGCTTGAGCACACCTCGCTCAACTCCTCCATCGTATACACCGTATTCCCAGGCATAGACCCGACAACGTTCATACAAAAGAGAGTTGGGCTAAGGCTGGAAACCATTCGAAACGATGCCGAGATATCCGCTGTTTTCGATGGAGGATACAATAAAGCCATGGCAGTATTTTGGGCAGTAAATGGGGGAGAAATTGAGTTCGGCGAAGAAAATAGCTTTTTTGTACGCGCAGATAGAGCGGTGGTCGTGATTTTCGACATCTACCGCGCGCGTGTCAGTGTAGCAGATCCGTCGCAGACGTTGGAGGGGGTGATTGTGTCTGCCGGTTGGAATGGATTTGAAAAAGAAATGATATTTGAGTTTCCGAGTGGAGGGTTCGCTGGTGGTACTGTAACAAGAAGTATATTCGAGTAGTGTGTAGTTGTGGCAAATGGATAACAACACCTGCTTAGATAATGCTCAACACACTCGTTCACCCACCGTCATGTTCCGCCTCAGCCGCCCTCTATTCCAAGTCTTGAAGAAGTCGACTGGTGTTACCGGCCTTGCCGTGCATCCAAATCCTCTCCCTGAACTCAGACAAACCTATGAAAACACGTTAACCGTGCTCAGCGAAATGCCAACTTCATCTATTTACCGCCAGGGTGTCGAAGCCCTCACACGCAAGAAACTCAACATTGTCACATCGGTGGAAGGAGATATCTCTGCTGCTGAGAAACAATTGGAAGAGGGTCAGATCGAGCAGAGTCTGGATATTGCTGCGGATGAGTTAAAGTTGGCTTCGAGGATGTTGGCCTGGAAAGCGTAAGTTCTCGTGTCCTATTCATTCCTTCACTTTCGCCCACTCATGCTGGTATTTGTAGCTGGGAACCATTAGAAGAGAAACCAGAGAAGGGACAGTGGGAGTACGCTGCAGAGAGTCATTCATGAAGAAGCGACACTGGCAGGACAATGTGATCTTTTTTACCAGACAAATAAGATTGGGTCTCTCTCCACTAATCTCTATCTGCAAAGAAGAATCCCCCGGGCCTTGTCATCATCTGAGCAAACTGCTTTGGTAGAACTAATGGGACAGACAGTATGCCTTGCCTTTCGCTGACAACCAGAAGCAGGCAAATATAGTAATAATCTAAACTCTCCCAAACCAAACTTCCCCTCTCTTCTCCTTGTTCTTCTTTGCGTCTTTACCAGCCCCCCAAAAGTTGCCTCTGAAAGCCNATCCCTCATCATCTCCGTCTACTACAAACTCCACCTCATATCGTGCATCCAAACCGATGGTCAATGTTCCCTCTTCATCGTAACCTTCCTCTTTGCGAACATCGCGATTTGACCACACCATTGACGCGTTGAATGTGTTAGAGTCGAAATGTTGCAGCACAATATGGGTAGTAAAGAAACCTGGGAAAGGGAACACGAGGGCTGGATAGTTGAAGGAAGGAGAAGAGAGGACTTGTTTGACAGTTGGATGTGAGATGAGCGCGGTACAGGACTCTGAAAATGAGGACGAGGAATTCGTGTAACAAGCCTCAAACGTTCCGTAAGCTGGATTCGTGTAGGTTCCTTGCATGGCGTCGAAGGATACGCTTGGACCTTGAGAAAGCGAAGGAGGAGGAGGCGGGATCATTGCTTCTCGGCGTTTGACCAACTCGTCTGCCTCTTCTTTGATGTACCTAAGTGCAATGTAAGTACCGCGAGTAATGTGGTAGTGGTAGAGGTATCGGTGGAGTGTCGTTGTGTTACCTTGACTCCCAGTCAATTTTATCCTTGAATCCCAGGAGATCGTCGACGAGACGCCACTTCACGACGTCGATTAGACGATAGGCTTCTTCGTCGTTCGATAGCACAATGACTCCGATGTTATCATCAGGGAAACGGGAAACCTAGCAAGGTCAGATGGAACATGTTCAGGCAAAGAACTGGATTACCTGTGTATGGTATCCAGGGTTGTGTCCGCCATGTTCGATCATCTCATGTCCTCGATAAGTTGACCTCCACTGTCCGCAACCATAGACCCTCGGACTCTGTGAATACTAGTTACGATCCAACAAAACGCCACAGTACCGAAGGGAGACATGCCAATTCTGGGAATGCAGCTTTTCCATCCGACACCATTACTCCTGTAGCTACATGGTCCACAATCTCAGAGGGGACGACTGTCTCGTTTGTGTAGGGATGACGCCCGTCATTCAATAGCATAGAGACCCATTTTACCTGTATGAAAGTGTCAGTGACCACCCCGATATTCTCTTGAGGACGTACCAAGTCCCGGGCAGAGGTGAGAACACCACCAGCACCGGCCCATATATATTCAGTTCCTGGCCGCAGGAAGTACGGCACAGTTGCGCGAAGGGTACCTTTCTCGTGAACCTTCTCGTCAGCCATATGCATCATGAAGCCATCTGCAAGGGCTCCCCATTCTTCTGCCTCTGCAACCGAGTACGTTGACGCAGACATGTTCAATGGCGCAAAGAGGTGCTCGTGGATGTAGGATTCGTACGTTTGATTGAGGTAGAGAGCAGGCAGGTGGGAAAGCGTTTCGTACATGAGATTATTGTACTGAAATATTTGTCGGAATTCCGCCGATGGTTTGAGGTATCTAAGTTTGGAGATCTAGAAACGACGCGTCAAAATCAAAGAAACAGAAATGATAATCAGATACATACCATCTCAGCTGTTCCCCCTTCCCTACTTTGACCTGATAAGTCATGTCTGGGAAGACCAGTTCTGTGAGAGAGCATGTCCTGAACGTTTATTCCTCTCTCCAGGTCTCCATCCATAAGACCCCATAAATCGGTTCCCTTGAAAACTTCTGTTGCCTTGGAATTCCAGTTGAGATTATTGCCAAGGGATTCGTTGGCCATGATGAGGCCAACAGACAATGATAAGAAAAGCTTGCTGTTCGAAGCGATAGCGAACATTGTATCTGGGTTGACGGGTTGGCCGTCTGCAGTAGCAATTCCATACGAGCCAAAGTCTATTTCCCATCCAGTCGGGAGGGTATCGTCCTTACGAACTACAGCAACAGATAGGCCAGAAGAGTTCTTTCTATGGAGGAGTGAGGATATCCATTCGTGGGTTTCTGGTAGAATGAGACCTTCGGAGTGCGAAGGTTGAGTCAGAAATGGAATCTGCTGCGCTGCTGTAGACAGCGTTACCGCTAGGAGGACACTACCTATTGAGCACTTCATGGTAGTAGCTGTCGAAAGCACCCAGTTCCGGATGAGATACTAATGGATCCCGCGGCACGCGGGCCGATCCGTGGCACGCCACATCTTAAACACCCTGGCAGTTAGACGCCCCATCCGCCTTCTTTCTCCGAAGCATTTTATCTACGCCAACTCCCCTCAGGATGTCGTCAGCATAGCTCACGCGATCACTTGTTCTCATACTTAAGAAAAGATAACGAGGGAAGAGTTTACTCATGTGGTCTTCTTTCCTTGCTATCTTAAGCACCTTCACTTGGTTGTCATTCTATCCGCCTCTCCCCAATCTAGCACCAGCCCTCATGTCGAATTCACTCACATTCACTCTCAACGATGGTGCTGAAGTCCCCTGGCTGGCTTTCGGTACAGGAACTGCTCTCTATCATCAAAATGCCACCGAAGCAGTTCGTGTCGCTCTTGAGAATGGTATCACACACCTAGACGGAGCGCAGATGTATCAGAATGAAGAGACGTTAGGCGCAGGCATCAAGGCCTCTGGAAAATCCCGTGACTCTATTTATCTTGTCACCAAATTGCGTCCTTTGAAGGAGGGGGAAACTGTCCGAGGGCTCTTGGAAGAGAGCCTGAAGAAGTTGGACGTGGACTTTGTTGATCTATATCTTATTCATACTCCTTCTCCATACAATAAGGAAGGAACTTTGAAGGCTATATGGAAGGATATGGAAGAGGTTCAAAAAGCCGGATTGACAAAGAGCATCGGGGTCTCCAATTTCCGTATCCAAGATCTGGAGGATTTATTAGAGACAGCGACGGTTGTCCCGGCTGTTAACCAGGTATAAGTTTAGTCTCATAATCCCACGCAGTCACTCAATGACGAAATAGATTGAATTCCACCCATATGTATGGAAAGCATCTGAAGCTCTAGTCAAATTCAGCCAAGAGAAAGGCATAACTATCGCGTCTTATGGTGGACTCACACCCATCGTACGCGCACCCGGCGGACCAGTCGATCCTGTATTAGATGAGATCGCTGCGAAGCTTTCCAAAGATTCCGGGAAGGTGGTCAATACCGCCCAGGTCTTGACGAAGTGGATCTTGCAAAAAGGTGCATTTGTCGTGACGTGAGTATTGGGGATACGTATTAGTCTCCCATGAGTATTGACGCTATCCCTTACAGAACAACATCGAAGGCGCACCGAATCAAGGAGACGTTGGGAATCCCTGATCTTCCTGACCTCAGTGTGGAAGATGTGCAGGCTATTGATGAGGCAGGATCGAAGCAGCACACACGCGTGTTCATGACACGCGTTTTCGAAGATTGATACTGGATTGATACCTAACATTACAGTACGGGTGGGCAACGAGAAAGTTAAGGAAGACCCAGATAGTCTCCAGAATGTACTACAGCCAGGATCCATTGAACACGCACAGATCTGTCTAAGAGGAACGAACAACAATATGTCACCTCATGAGTGAGTTACCTTAACACCTGAAAGTAGGAAGGTGGTATTGTATACTGATTTTGATTCATCGGGAACTTCTGTACATGGTTCAGAATGTTCGCCATCTTGTCTCAGATAAGGCGCAAGACATCATACTAAGTAACAGTGAACACGAGTTAACACTGGTTATACACCGCACGCTAACATATACTTCTTGCAGCTCATGCATTCAAGACTTACGTGGTATGTAACAGCTCAATGTCAGCTGGGCGGCAGCTGCAGTATACTCTAGTGATGTCAAATTGCTGACTGAACCGGAAACACATCCGCAGACTCCGGTCTTTTGCCGGAAGGTTGATCTTTCCGGCATATCAGACTCGACCGTTTTCTCCTTGTTACAAGCTGAATAATATCAATGTTTTTGAACCATCATATCCAAGTACACCGGTAGTCTCCGTCTCTACTATATATTCCAGTCATTTCACCCACTCTCCTGCGTGGATCAGAAATATGTTGACACTCGCTCGAGCGTCGCAATCCCGACCTTCTGGTCTCAAATGGCGTTCTTCGTATTGGTTTGTTACAATTGTAGTTGGACTAGGTGGGTTATCTACTTGACTAGAAGTTAGGCTAAACTTGACTCGTCTCAGGAATTGCTGTGGACCTCTTGGTCTACTCCATCGTTATCCCGGTTATGCCTTTTCATTTGGAAGAATTAGGATACAAGAACGTCTCTTCTCTGACGGGATGGCTTCTCTTTGCATATGTGAGCTCCTCTAATCCTTTTAGATCCAGGTTAATCGAAGTTATTCTCTAGTCGGGAGGACTAGTCTTTTGTACGCCTCCACTCCCTTCTTTAAGCAGCTCTCCCATAGCTAAACCGATGTCTCAGCAACAATACCAATCGCCATGTTTTCAGAACGTTACAGCGCAAGACAGTATCCTCTTGTATCCGGAATCATTATATTGATTGGTTCTCAAATCATGCTAATGGAGGCCCCTGTATACTGGCTCATGTGTTTCGCTCGTGTCCTTCAAGGCATCGGGAGCACTATGGTTTGGGTTGTTGGAATGGCACTTCTGTAAGTTTCTAAATATACCTCTCACAGAGAGAATCGTACTAATACTTCTCGAATTCCATCCCTAGATGTGACAGTACACCTCCAGAATTCATTGGGCGTAAGTTTGGATCCAATCAAGTAATCCCCGGAGACAATTCTGACAGCATGTTACTTCTCGTAGGACAACTTGGAATTGCTATGGCTGGCCTCACATTAGGGTAAATCAAAAAAATCTTGTCCCATATGCCTATACACTCTTACAGCTGAGATAGACTTCTGGTTGGACCTGCTGTCGGTGGCGTCCTTTACACAACCTTCGGATTCCGGGGTCCTTTTATTTTTGGGATTTCTGCAGCATTTCTCGATTTAGTGGCACGACTCATGGTAATCGAGCGGAAAGAGGCTATACTGTGGAATCATGACCCCGCTGCATCCACAGTTTCTACTTCGACTGTCTCAGAAAGCACCGGTACGCAGCTAGTCACGGCTCCTTCTGATGCTGAGAAGGGCGAAGAACACACCATAACAGCGCCCCAAGGACAACACGATGTTGTTTCCAAAGTCAAACATCTGACTCTACTTGAAGTTTTACGAAAATTGATACGATCGAAGAGAGCTGACATCGCATTCGTGATCACGTTGATCTACGCGTAATTTGCCCTATCTTCGTTTCCAGAGACCGCGCTCATATTGGCTTAATCTAGTGTTGTCTATACCTCTCAGGAGCCTACGATCCCCTTACATCTCCAGGATGTATGGGATTTCAATCCAGACAAGGTTGGCCTCGTCTTCTTAGCGGCTGTTGGTGCGAGTTTGATTTGTGAGTTATTTTGTTTTTGCGGAAGTAGGCACGGAATTGACTTAGTTTTCGTAGCAAATCCCATTGCGGGATATTATTCAGACCGTGATGGTCAAGCGTGGATCATTTTCGGCGCCCTTTTCTTTTCTTTGCCATGGTGGGGTCTTTTGATCATTGAAGGCCCTCTTGCCCTTTATATTGTGTCCCTTGCCATTGAATGTAAGTACTCACTCACTCCGCCTTTTCTATCATTTCATTAACTGGTTCCAGACTTTTTCACTTCTGCTGCATTGGCCCCTTTGACAGCTGAATTAGCAGCAGTTTCACGGGGCATCGAGGGTGTCGGGTGCACGTGTTCCTATCAACACTTCTTCTCGTCTTGAATTGATCAGATATACAGACGCACACGTTTATGGGGCATTCAATATTGCATACGGCATCGGGACTGCCTGTAAGCGTAATCCTTACCACTTGTGTCCTCTTGAAGGCTGACCACGTAAATATCTTCAGTGGGACCCGTTATCGGTGGTCAAGTTAGTTATTAATTGTTTCAATTAGAAAAGCTGTAAAATCCTTGACAAGCCGTTTACAGGTATATGATCATGTTTCCAATGGATGGATGGTGTTATGTATAATAGCTATGGGTTGTATGATCTTCTGCCTCGTTTTGTCATTCTGCTTTGTAGGAGATGAACCACTGCTTCGAAAGCTCACGCGATGTATCAAGCCTACAAGTGACGGCGCCAGGAAGATGGAATATGATCCAAAGACAGGAGTAGTCGGAAGAGAGATTTGAAGAGAGAGGGTTCAGAGGAAAGTCCCATCTTACGCATTTATAGAAATAAAAATAGTAGACCATCCTAGCACCACACCCACTCCAATACTGTGCTACTATAGACATGTATCACACAGATTAGTTGTCGACGAGCAAGTCTCCATTCATTTTTGCGACGCCGCAACTTGGTGACTCGGTCCGCTTCCCCGTTTTTGATGACACGAGGTAATTGCAAGTTTTCAGAAACTATGGAGGTTAGCATCTTGCTATCTACGCCGATTTGGTCTTTTGTTTAATCAGTTGCAGGTTGTTAATTCACGCTCGGCGCTACTATCAAACTATGAAGTCCTTGAACTTCTCCAGGAAATGGAAAACGATCATATAGCACGTACAAAAACAGCAGTGCGAATCAAGAAGGAAGAGGAAGCTGCTGGGACGAGTTCAGCCATCGCTCCTGGAGGCAAACATCCAGCGAGTGTGGAGATAAGTGAGAACCTGCGAACAATAGAAGTTGAGGTGTGCTGAATAAGTCATGTAAATCCATTCTCTCGATTTAACTTGACATTCAGGCAATCAAATACCTTTCAGCTTCATATCAGCCTACATCTGCACAATCCCCGGAGAGAATCTCAGAACTTGTGAAAGCACTCGAGCCGTATGGTCTCACGAAAGCAGAAAAGTTACAAATTGTTAACCTTGCACCCACTCAACCTGTGGAACTTTACGTGGTAGGCCGATCTCGTTTTCTGAAATTGCACGGCGAGGSCTTATTTCTATCTCCAGGTTGTGGAAGAACTCGAAGATAGATTAGGGGAGTCTATGGAAGAAGTTCTCTCTATCATCCAACGTTCAGTGCCAGCATTGGGCGGCTCAGCTCCTGATGAGGCTCTACGAGAAGACACTGTTATGCATGATATCACCCATCTCAATGGTTCTACGACTACGAATTGGGAACCGGAGGAAGAGTACCCCACGGACGACGTAATTTATGATGACACTGGTGAGGGAGCTGGAATTGAGGGAGATCTCGATGTTGAGGAAGACTGAATGGATTCCCAAACATCGGATGATTCTCCAGTCATACGCGCCTGATACTGAGGGAAAATGACAATGATATAATTTAAACAAGCACAGAGATACACCCAAAAGACGAYCATTAAGCTTGGGCCGGGACAGATGAGACGAATTAAATACCGACTAAAAATGAAGCTAAGTGCCAGCCTAAGTCATAAAAGATTCTGAAAGAATACAGTCACTGCCAAGATCAGTGCGGGGCCGTTCCGTTTGTACTAGGACTTGTTAGCCGAGTGAGAATATTGGTATGTTCAAGCGCTGCTTGAAGAGCAGCTCCAGTGTCATCTATCGAGTGTAGGAAGCGAAGCAGCTCTCTGCATAATTGCCAATCCTTTCGTTCCATAGCACTCTTCAAAAGGCGAATAGCATCGTTGTGATCTTCGTCAAGTTGTTCGAGGTTATGGAGAACAAGGAGGTATGACCCTGCAGTTTTCAGACGGTGGGATTCAAGACATATCTGGAGATAAATATATGAGCCCATATATTTGTGACAAAGAGAAGTAAGCCACGGCATACCTCAAACAATGTTTTTGGATTCCCGACAACACTAAAGAGGCGTCTCCAACGTGTGACCTCTGTCTTGCGTGCACATCCTACAACTACATCGAGGGCGGCATCAAAGTGGTCGAGAAACTCGACCACGACTGGAAGAACAGCGTCTGGAGCTACTTGATAGGTTTCAGAGTCACTTTCAGTGCTCTCCAACTCCGCCTCGGATTCGACAATAGTGTGTAAGAGAATTTCGAGAGCATGCGCGAAGAAGACCAGGTCTTGGTAGTGGGATGCAAACCGAACTGCATCTTTGACTTGTCGAGCTTGAAGGTACACAAGCAAGATGTGATGCAGAAATAGATGAGACTGTATACGGTCAGTTCAGGGAAAAGCGTTACAGATATGGTACCTACGCTTGTTGCATGCCTGAACATCACAAACGGGAGATTAGACCGCGTCGCTGCTTCATGTTCCGCCCCGATGATTATTCCCTTGTCCATAAGCACAGCTACGAAAAGGATGAGACAGACCTAATAATTTCCTACTGTAGACCACTCACATAATGGATAGAAGTCGAGGGGTATACTGACGCTTTCTTTAACGGTCTCATGAGTTTCTCGAGGATTCGATGGTGCTTCTATTGCAAGAGCGTTTAGCCAAACTCTGATGTTCTGACCATCATAGCCCCACAAAGAATTTTCCAGGGCACCTATCCCTCGCAGATGGATCCAACAAAATTCAATACGATCAGCAAATATTTGCATGTCATATTTAACTTCTTCTTGTTCTGCGGACTGGAGAAGAATTAGAATCATTATTGAGAGAGAAACCTCGCCATTTTCTCACCTTTCTGGGCCGCAATAGTACCAATTGTCCGCCTACAACCATGAGAACTGTGGCAACAGCCATGTCATCCACAGGATCTCCCAAGTCTGTAAACAAAATCAGCAATGAACTGTTCTCAAAACGGTTTCACTGACTTTTCTGCGCGGCAGGTATCATCCAACTGAGCATTCTAACAGCTGTGGGCGCTGCGATGATACCGTTGAAAGTAATGCTACCACATAAATGAAGCTTGATGGTGTTGGCGGTAGGCACAATCAGGAAGTGCTGAAGGGTATTGTCGGCCGTATAGACCAGCAGAGAATTATCGACCAGGGAAAGAATAACAACTGGTGATGGAAGAACTTCACGATGTAGGACGTTCTGATTACTCAACTCGAGGTCCCGTGAGTACAGCCGAACCTACAGTTGTATGAAGTTTAGATCAGCGAGACATGACAGTATTGACCGGCATACTTGAAAGGTGCCGGACACTTCAACTGCCGCGATCAGAACATGGTGAAACCAGAGCAGACCACCTCGGACACAGAAGGCCTGCTCTTGTACCTCATCGACGAAAAGCTTCCATCGACCGGACGTCGAGCTGTAGTGTATTAACCCACGACGACCAGCGATGGCTATAAGCCTACCATCCCCGCTAAGGCACGAATACCGGACAGGCCAGTTTGTTGCAAGATAGTGCTGGGGGATCTACACTGAAAGTCAGCGAGAAGAAGCAAAAGAAGAGGAAATATAAGTGCCTTGACATGTTGCCACACGTCTGACTCCGGATTGATAACACTCATGTCAGGTTGATCAGCACCACGGTATACCAGTGCACGATCATCCATCTGGAGGAAGGCATATCGAGCATTGTCCTATACATATTTATAAGATTAGTTATCCTCAAGATGTCGACGGACCAATCGCACCGGAGAATGTTGCCCCGTTGTGGCGCTCTTCGCAAACGGAATCACGAACAATTGTCCGTCTGTGTCTACTCGTAGTCTGAGTATGTGCCATCCGCTGGCTTGAACTGCTTACTCTTAAGAGTTGGCTGGGCTAGTACAAATAGCTCAAAATTGCCTGGGGCCCAGAACTATCATAAAGTTAGCTATTCGAATATTTAGAGGTTTTATGAGAAGGTAAATCACCAGGTGAGAGACACCGAACATGAAGGCATCTTGGAAAATCTCTTCATCTACGCTGTCTTCCACTCCGAATCCTGAAGCTAAGCATCTTCCACCAACACTGAATATTGCCCATCCATGTTCCCAACCAACAGCTAGGACATAACCGTCAGAACTCCACTCCATAGTGCATACTTTTCCCGTCTGTCTGTTGTATGGATTGGGAATTTGGATAGTTTGCGATGAGGGCATAACACCCTCCTGAGATGGAAAATTGGTGAAGGACAAGGCACCTCTACAAGACGTATGAAGACAAAGACAAAGAGAGTAAATATAATACATACCCTTCCATTCCTATCGCCATTAATGAGTACTTCCCATTGACTGCTACCACCACTGCTCTTCGAGGTTCAACGTAGACGCGTARATCGCGCTCATCTAGAGACATGCCCGGTTCGACTCTCCTTCTCTTTTGAACCCAACGGGGTGGTTCAAAATCATGCACACAAGTCCCTCGCCAAGTTGTTTTTGCTCGCTTGGGAAATGGCAAGGGTGGCGGTTGACTGTCACCATCCATTGATAGCGAACGTCCGTACATCTGAGGTGTCTATATGAATCATTTTTAACTTGTCGAGCTTTGACTCTGAGTAGGATACACGCACATCTTCTTCAGTATTGGGGGAGTTCTCATCCAATCTGACGAAGTAGGCTCTACCATCCGATGTGACCCAGGTTTCGACACCAGTTGCGCGTGAATAAATTATGTCGGAGACAATTACTAAACGACAAGTTGTTCAGTATAATTCAACGAACACAGGGTTGTCAGGTACTTACCTTCGTTTTCCACAAACCAAGAGAACTCGTGCTCATTGAATATCCATAAATCGTATTCTTCTAACCGCCTCTGTTTGTGCCCATAGCGATCTTCGTCGCTCTGCCCTTCCTCTTCTGGCCATGGTATTCTTTGTACACCTGGGGGATTTTGTGTCGAGAAAAGGAGACATGTTACACGAGGAGATATGCTAACAACATTGCCCTCCACATGTATGACACCCTCAAAATGCAGTTTGATGCTTGTCAACGGGAATCCTTCACCCGGGCCAGCCAAGAAGTTCCTTCGTGCAGCGGTCGTTGTGAGATGGGAAGTGGCTTGATATACTTCCTCCCCTGGGTTGTACTCTACCGAGATGAGGACCAAGTATGATCCAGATGTCTACAATACGTGTCAGACGCGGTACTATTGAAAAGAGAGATGGCCATAGTGATACCTGAAGAACGATGCGAGTTCCGTTTGGGGACCAATGTGCGCATTTGTTATCTCCATGGTCAACAATCGAAGCGGGCGTACGCGCAAGGAATGCTAATTCTGCTGAAGGCTGAAGGAAGATATTGATTTCCATTAGATCCATTGTATTGAATAATTGAAATTTGCTAACTACGCACCCGAACTCTCCATACAGAGACCCCGTTTCTCGTCAAAGTACATAGCAAAGACTTGCGCGGGCTAGGGTATAAACCAAGGACTGATTCTGAAGGAAGATTGGGTAATGCCGGGACCGTCGACAATCGCCGGGCTGTCGAAGTCGGGAAATACATTGAAATAGATATATAGTAGCAGCGTTCACCGGGCCACGAACTTCATCATCGTAGGAGTGCAAGAGAGGATGCGTCCAGAACGCTCATTCGAAATGTCGTGTAAGCAGACACGACAAACACAATCGACTATATATATGGAAAGAAATGAGGCGTACGAACTCACTTATCCACTCCGCTTATCTGGTTCGAGTTTGAGCAATTTGCACCGATAGTTCCAATAATTGGGAAATATTTATGTTATTATTTTGATCTCCAAATAGGTAGACAAGACCGTAGTGATAGTGAAGTGGGATGTGGCACCTAATCACAGCCCCGACTCTGGCTGCCACCCCTTGGTCCTAACTAGAGATCTATTTACATACCTCAATGAGACTTGCACATATCATAGTTCAAAANCGTAACGTCAAGTACTCAAGCACATAGTCAGCCTCAGCTATTTAATGCTAAATAAGGGAGTTCTGTCCGAATTGGGAATCACGATTCCTGATGGACTAGCCTTGGGCGAGCTGAATGTGATGTAGATTAGTTGAAGACAGCTATGTAACATTACAGCGGTACTCCTAGTGACGTTTCTATACAGTAGTGATATGATGAAGAAATAAGTGTGCATACGCACGGAAGCTGGAGGAATTGAATGAGTTGCAAATATGATACACAAAATCCAGCCAAAATAAGTTACAAAAACGAGCATGTCATTGAAACAACAAACGCTTACATTTCCGCAGTCTTCTACCGAGCGGGATCCAACCCGCGGACAAACTTTTCAGCACGTATGGACACCCCTCTGACCAAACGCTTACGCCTTTTCGAAGGATCTCCCCCAGCGTCATCTTCTCCGACAAAAAGGTGTCGACTAGCAGGGCTAGGAGATCGAGTAGGGACAGATGTCCCAGAGCTTATTGTACTGCTCTGATGATGCAAACTAGGACGCGAAGCTGACAGCGACAACCTGGGACGCCGGAAAGTCCTTTCCTCTCTTTCTGGCGTAGAGTCTAGGGTTTCCTCTTTCTCCTTTCCCTTCCCCTTCGAGGTTTTACGCTTTCCGTCTGCTAGATCCCTTCCGCCTGGATCGCTGCCTTTCTTGCGTAAGCGAGTGGGACCCTGAGGACGAGACAGTGCGCTCGCGGAACGTCCCATGGAACCACCGGGGAATACATTAAGACTAGTGGCACTAATGCGCCTTGCGATCGCATGACTGGGATGTTCTTCGATGGTTATCGTGGTGGTGGTAGTGGCCCATTGGGTAGGAGGGGCGGGCCCTCGATTAGGCACCAGTGGTTGGGATGGAGATATTGGCATGTTGGGCATACTGGGTCGTCGGGGAAGATGGTTGCCTCCGAACTGGGACTATCAACAAAATCAGCGCTATGATACTGAGACTGGGAGTCTGAACGCGAATGAGCATGCGTGGGTGATGTAGCAGAGGGTGGCAATTCGTCCGGAGAAAAGCCAAAGCTCACGGTACGATTGCGATATGTGAGAGACTCGTTTAAAGAAGGTGATGTCAAAGGCATACTGGGAGAATGGCCAAAGGATACCCGAGAGTTGTACGAGGAGGAAGGGGTTGAAGTAGATGGCTCGGCCGTGAGGAAGCTCGTCACGACAGCAGTAGGCTCAAGAGCCATTCGCTCCTGCAAGTGGAAGTGATGATCCTCTGCAGGACTCCTGGGGTAATCGGCTATCGTGTCCTCTGGAGAGTCTGATTCAGTTCCCAGTGGTCCTAGGGCTTCCTGAGCAAGCAATTCCAACTTCCGTTGTTCTCTCTCCTCTCTAACTTTCACCTGTCGATGTAAATCCCCCATCCACCCAAGCCATTCCGCACCACTGCTTTCTTCTCCACTATCACTATCTGCATCTGTGGTCTCAGAAGCATCTGTGGCTGGGGCTGCACCTAAGAGCGTAGGGATTGAGCTAACCCCACCGCCTTGCTCAGTCACAGACGATGTAGATGATTGATAAGATTGTCGCCTCCAAGTCCTCCTGCGCTCTTTGCGGTCTTGAGAGCTCAGACCTAATTCCTCCAATTCAATGGGCCTCTTGCGTCGCTGACTTCTTTCCCTCGACTTGATTGATCCTACAGGCGAGACAAGAGTCGAACTGGGCATTGGGTTAAACAGGTCGAAGGTAGGTTCGAGGTAGGAAGGTATCGCAGAAAAGAGCAAACACTCAATCGCACGACCAGACTCCCCCAAACCAGCTTTCTGCGCCCTCTCCGTAAGCGCGTGGCGCCATTCTGGATAGGGGTGGGCGCCGAACGTGTTTGAGTGAGAATTAGAGCCCGGAAGAGCATTCGGATGCCTCTTTTTCGGCGTAGCCNTGGGCCCTCCTTGGGTGAAAATCGCAGGAAGCTTATTCAGCTGAGGTGTCAGGGACGGAGGATGTTCATGCGTAGATGATGATGCGCCAGATCCAATGAATGTGACGCTGCTTGCATCGCCAAAAGTTTCTTCACTTGTCCTAGGTGACGGGGGATCGCTATAAGGGGCCTCATCCGGGAAATTGGTAGTGGTAGGTGTGGGAGTGTTAATCGTAGGAAGCGAAGAAGTAAATGAAGAGGAAGACAATGGGTCGGGACAATTTCTGTGCAGAATCCGTAGAAGACTGGTGTACGCTAATTTCGAAGGATCAGTCTAATGTCAGGAGCTGCAACATAAGGAAGAGATATATACCATTGTCATCAGGCATGTCTAGAACAACCCATTCACCGCTGTCACGTCCTCTATCACTTTTGATTGTACTTGCCGCACCATTTCCACTGCTCGCACTACGCTCCTGCCGATGTCCCTTTTCTGAAGGAACATCTCCCGATACATGGACGAAACTATCATCCCCGTCGTCACCCTGATCCCCGCCCTCCTTTCTGCTGTGAACTGGTCGCTTGCCTTTGACGTCTTTCTTGATCAACCTACTTCCGTACCCATACCCATAGTAATAGTATCCGGATTTCTGTTTCTTGTCCTCCACAAAATCGACATCGCTGTCCTCGCCACTCCCATCTCCCCAATTATTTGGCTGCGCAAACACAGGAGAGGAGAAAGCCGAGGAGTCAGAGTCAAATGACATGACACTTCCATCGTATGCTGGCTCGTACGGGTTCGACACTATGCTTGAATGTGTCCCCGTTACTGGAAGCAGCGGTGATGCGGGTGATATTGGGCCACTCTCATCGTGTCGGTGTCCTTCAGAGACATCCCCGTGTTCTTCAGTGCTAGAACCGTCTCCGTGATCGTACTCCTCTTCTTCGTCCAAGTCGTTCTTTGACTGAGGAAGAGGAGGACGAGCAGAAACGTGACGAGTAGTTTTCGAGTCCTTGGTCTTGCTCGTCTTCCTCATCAACTTCTTCTCCTTTCCTTTACTACTGGCACCGCCTGCGGAGTTCATGGTCCTAAGACTGAGCGTAGAGATCTGTTCGTGTAGATTAGATTGTGGCGGATTGATCCTGAGCTTAACTTTGGGTTTCAGCTTGGAGGACCCTGGGACAGGGCCAGTCTCGGGAGACTTCGATTTGGCAGAATTAGACTTGGATCCAGGTGGCAGGAAAGGGTTTGTAGCTCTGGCCAAGGTTTCTTCGTATGAGTGTACTTCGTTCAGTCTGCTCTTGCTTCTCGGTTGTGAAGAAGAGGCGATGCCGGAGGGATGGTTTGTCGAATGAATAGAAGAAGGCAGCTCGGGTAGATAATCATGGCCACTCTGTGTTTCAGCTCTGTAACTATGATTTCCACTATTGAACTTCGCGCAGACGATGCGCTGCGAAGATTTGGGTCGCATTCGGGTGGTACGGTTGAGGTGTTCTGCCCCCCGAAGAGCAGAGAGAGCAGAGAGTTGGAGTGTCTGGGATGGAATTGCGTCCTGAGATTCAATAGAATGAGTACATACCGTAGAGGATCAACAAGGTTTCGACTAGAAGCTCACCCGGCGCTCTTTTGAAAGCATGAGGGTACCACCTTTGATGACCATCCAACGATCTCGCCACTCCAAGTGCCACGTCCTCTTTCGAGGAGTTTGTTTTGTATCCGAGGTATCCTTTGCCTTCTTGGAATGTGTTTCCTTCACCTTGGGCTCAAGAGTCTCCTCGAAGACTTGTCGTAGAGATCTGACCCAGCCTTCCCAGTAAGGTTCTATATACTCTGAGATGACATTCCTAGGCAGACGTAGATAGACGCCTGCACGATGGACCTCGAACAACTCGTACGGCCGAATGTCATACATGTCTAGCCTGAGGTCATCCTCCAGCATCTGGCCAGTGGTAAAGCGCAGAAGATTAAGCCTGTCAGGTTCGAACGAGGCTGGGACTTTATTATTCAGTATGGACGCAAACGTGGGGGTATCTGGCATGTGCAGAGAAGATTGGATGGCTGCGCGACTGGCTGAGGCTGGAGAGGAGGCGGGTACATGAGTGCGTCCGCGAAGGCGGGCATTGGATTCGGCGTCGTCAGAGTCCTCTTCGTCATCTTCTTCATAGCCACCTCTGCCGTCCTGTTCTGAGGAAGGATCTGAACTATCGTATGGGGATTTTATGCCGGTACTAGGTGCAAACGTTATTGGCGACACTCTGTGTTCCGAGTCCTGGGCAAAGACGATGGGCGAGGCTGGTCGGTGCTTGCTATTCTTTGGTTTCTGAGGTGCATTAATTTGTGGGGGTTTGTGTGGATGTGCTATACATTTGGATATAATCCATAGCTTCACTTGCTTGACCTTCCAGCTGGGGTCGACATGAGTGACCAGCCATTGATCGTATGGGACTTCGGTTATGTTCGTGAATATCGAGCTTAGACCAGAAATAAGTTACTCATTCCACTCACTGAATCTACAAGATATTGCGAGCAGTGCAGATGCGTGTGAGGTGTCCATAAACAAGGGACATGGACGGGCTCAAGTCAGCCCAGATACACCAATTTAGATGGATGATCGAACAAATAATACACGCGTCGTGGCGTTGCTCTCGCCGCATCATCCATGGAGAAACTCTCAAATCAAAGCTTACTACTTACACCTTCAATGTTGGTAACAATCACGAAAAAAAATGCATGTCAATGTATGATAGACTACTGATACAATGGTGCAATCACAGCAACGAAACAAAACGGAGAGGGGCGATTCAGTGAAGGGAATATAATAATTACAGGAAAAACTAGCTCTCAATTCTCAGACTCTGGATCGTGTTCGGATGAAAGACGTAGCCAGGATTTTAGCTTCGACCAATGTCCACTGCCTACTTGTTGACTCTCCTTTCCTCCCATATTGTGGGAGGAAGGCTCGTGTTCGACAGGGGAAAGGAGACTATAGGGAGGTGTTCCGCCCAATGTCATCGGCTGCAGGCGCGACTGACGCACGAGATTAAGCACCAAAGATACGCCTTCACGCGACTGGAGACCAGAAATCAGAAGGATATCACACCCAGAGTGAACAGTAACTTACGCGTTGCATGTTTGCCTTGAATTTGTTCAAGCCGTGTGTTTCAATGCGCTTTGTCAGGCCCCAACCGAACCCAGACAGTACCCGAGCCTCCGTCGTCTGCAAAGTTTTGCTACAGACAATAAACAGTTAATTATAGTCAAGTAGATATATTTTGACAGACGTACCCATCCTCTGTTTGACGCAAAAAGACAGACTCCTCCACCTGCATGATCTTGGTGTGTTCCAGATTCTTGGTGATGCATTTCACGGTCTTTCCAAACGGATCCACTTCACTCTCTTCAATCACCCATGATTCAGCCCTCGCTACAATTCCCTTGGGTGCCCATTTGGGAAGTGCCCCCCGCTTCAGAATAAGTCTCGTCGTGACGAGGGTGCCAGACGGCGTCTGTTCACGAGAAATAACATCGCAAGAAAGAACGTGGGCAGCGTAGGGATTAGGATAACGAAGGAAGTAAGCTAAAGAGACAATAGACCAGGGATCGCTGTAATGATTTTTACACTTCAATATCCAGTTTCCGAATGTAAGAGTCCCTTTGATTGTGCACTTACTCGTACAAGAAGGATTGAGTGAAGAACTTCATGGAACGATCCCGGCTTTTGGTGAATTACGAGGGCCTCAAGGGAGCTGCCACTTTTATAAGGTTGCGAAGAAACGACGGAAAACGGGCCAGGCGTAGGTTGGTGGTGGGAAGGAAGAAACGAAGGTAAGGGCGAGAGCAAGTCTCGGACCTCGGGTAGAAGTACGAACAGAATGCCTCGCATTGGAGCGGCATACAGACCCCATGACTACGTATCCTTCAAAACTGATGTCAATCCCTTTGACTGTAGATTTGTCCGAGCCTGTTCATTGCACTTCAGCCAGATCCCATTATTCTATAAAATTCTAAATCTAAGGAGTATTGTAGCTCTATAAGTACGTCTCATCCCTCACTTCTTCTCCTCGTACGAATACTCGGAGGCCGTCATGAGCAGGTCTCAGCCACCTTGGTTCACCTTCACCAATTAGAGTCATCCCCACCTTCTCATTGTCCGTCAGCTGCCCTTCGTCCGTGACTTTCTTTCCCCCAACAGCTTCTGTAATAGTAACATACTCATCCTGTGATATATTGTGAGAAAACCCTGTAAGATACGTCCTATCAGCGCCGATCTTGCGCGCAGTTGCAATACTCTCTTCCACATTCAAATGCGAGGAATGGTACTTGAGGTGAAGGCAGTCCAGTACGCACACGGGCACCGGACAAGGAGATGAAGAATTCGGGTTTCGTGATGTGAGTAGGGGCCAGACGTCTTCTGGTATGAACGAGACATCGGAGATGTATAAGATCTCGTCTGAGATTTTGAATCCGAAGCAAAGATAGGGTTGGATCTCCTCTTTCGTAGGCTTCTTATCCAGAGAGAGTTTTCTCAAGGATAACGTTGGCGTCGAGGGCATTGTATTCACGGGCGTAGATACTTTTGTGGACTCGGGCGTGGGGAGATATCCCGGTAGCGGGGCTGTAGAGAATGTCCGTCCGTGATGCACTGAATATAATTAGCATGTGCCGCAAGGGTAGTATGCGGCATGGACATCTCACCAGCGAATGGGGTGACCATGATTCCGGTATCACCAATCTCAAACGGAACCATATCATCTATGATGTGCCATTTAAATTCTGGAACCTATAGGTTGGGAGATGTGTATCAGGTATAGCACTAAAAAGATGAGCGAGGACGTTAACGCACATCACCTCCCCCCGAAGCAAACTCCTTTGAGACGAGATAAGGGAATGAACGCTGGACCTCCCCGAAGGTGATTTCGGATACGTATACGTCGATGTGACTTTGAATCGCCCCGCCTAGTGTCCATCCTGCAATAGAAGCTCATCGAGATGGACGTGAGTTTTCGAAGAAATACGAACCTCGTAGGTCATCTAGCCCATTCATTGCTATGGTAAACCCTTCATTAGCTATCTAGGCCGTTCTGAACTCGAAAGAGTTTCTCACCATCTGCATGCGCATGTGTGATCAAGACCGCGTCGATCTTCCTCAACCCRTACTTAGGAAACCATTCCACTGCAGCAGCTTGGAATGTTTTTCCAGCGTCAATAACTATTGTCCTGTAATTGACCCCTCAGTCTCCCGCTCTTCTGAAACGACCTGAACAACTGAAAAACCAAACGTACACAGGACTGCCATCCCTAGCCTTAGTCCTTACAACTGCAGACGTATTCCTCCTAATGTTTTTCTTCCCCTCGGGCGTCAAAGTCGATAGGCACGTCCGACATTGCCTTCCGTCGGGTGGACTTGTTAGGCAATCGACATGAGGAAGACTCGAAGAAGTCCCTGTACCCAGAAATATAAGTTCTGTCTCCGAAATCGAAACTGCCATCGAAGAGGTGGGTAAGTCTCTGGCTAAGATAGGACTCTTCCGTCAAGGTTGGAGATTGAAAAACAAGCAGATCAATAATCCATACGGAAATCCTGCGTGATGATGACAGTCTTGCCGAGACATTGCAATGTGGCTGTGCAGATTTTCTCCCTTTGTGTGATGAGATCGCGACAATGCGTGTGCCTCTAAAACTCGATGTTAGGATTGGGTGTAGAAATACATGTAGTAGTACATTGTATCAAAGTATGTGTTTACTTTGTAAATACTATCCAGCGGACGGGGTCAGACAAGAATATCAAGGGGATTTCAAAAAATTACGCAACTAGAGACTACGTCTTCGTCTTGCACGAAATGGTTGAGGCTGACTTTCTGAGCATATGGCGAGAATTTGCTAGACTTCCCCTGCATCGGAAAATATGATAAATGTTCAAGCATCCTTCGTTATTGCATGACATACCCTAGTAATGGGCAAATTAGTGAGATGCCCTAATAATAGAGGGAAGGGGAAGCATTCTTACCAAACGAGTCCGTATCGGAAATTAGGAACCAGAGACCGGTGGACACCATTACAAACGTTCTAGGATGCACACAAATTCAGCCATGTTCAAAAAGAAAAGAACTCCCTTGCGAACCTCAATAGTAGAACCTCTTTTTAAGCAGATTGGATCATTCAAATCTGGATGATCTCCCCGTTTTTTNGTATATATCTTCACCATCTGAAGCCCTTCCCATATCTGTTCAATCAGATAGTCCAAGCTGCCAGGAAATCAGATCGTTTGCATGTCCCACAGAAAAATACACCCACTTGAGGTCCATTTCACAACTAATTACAACCGTATTGGGTGTTCGTGCTAGTTTGTCAACTTGTTCCAAACTGATAGAGTCAATCTTGTTGTAAACGTCTAGAGATGCAAGTGGTGAGGATCGTGATGATGAGTGAGGGCACTTTCAAACTCACAGAGACATGGAATGTATTTCCGTGTGCCGATGAGAACGTCGATGAACTCGTCAGTGGTTATCTACGAAAAGTTCACAGATGGTCGCGAGAAGCAGAAGAAACAAGATGCCTTACATCTTCACGAATCATCACGTCACAGTTGTGCAGTTTTTCTGTCGCGATAATGAAGATATTGGGGGACACACTGGCTGAACGAAGCTTACCACCTGCAAGGATTGTTCTGATAGTCTTCTCGTCGGTCTTCGTCAGTTTCACAGTCGTGTTGAACTAAGTAGGCCGATTAGTGGAATGAAAATCAATGAGGTTTGATCATAACTGACTGTAATCTAAGAATGTTGAATCAGCAAATGAATAAAAGCATGACAGCCCAATAGACATACTCCTCCTGTTGTCTTCCTCTTGAATACAACATCAGGCTTTGCCTTGTTCAGCCGGATACCAACCGCATCGAGTTCAAACTCTAGAAGTCTTCGCTGTTCCTCGGATTTTGTAGCGTCGAGCATGATGAGAATCAGATCGGCAGTTTTCGCCGCTGTATGACATTAGCATTCCGTCTGAGCTTCGTAAACGAGTGTTTTAACATACTTGATACTACCTGTCGCCCTCTACCTCTACCTTGACTRGCTCCTTCTACAATACCAGGGAGATCGAGTAGCTGTATCCGTGCGCCTTTGTACTCTAGTACACCTGGAATAGCCTGCGGGATATACTGAGACTACATGACAATACTCAAAGTCAATCCAGACATACGGTAAGAGTAGTGAACTCATATGCAGCCGCTTCGGATTGTGTATGGGTTAATTTGCTCAACAATGTCGACTGTGATATGAACAATTCAGGCAGGACAGTTGACAGAGTAACGGTGCACGAACCTTTCCGACAGAGGGAAACCCGATTAACGCGACTCTAGCATCTCCAGACTTTTGAACATCGAATCCTGTACCCGCTTGTCCCGATTTTGCGGCTGGCTCTAGGAGTTGGGCGCGATATCGAGCTAGTTTGGCTTTTAAAAGACCAAGATGGTATTCTGTGGCCTGGTTTAACAAGGATCGGCTCTCGTTCTATGTAATCGAGGGGCATGATAGATACCTTATTCTTCTGAGCTTCATATATTGTCAGATTGAGGACGAAACAGATAATTGTAATACTTACTTCGCGCCATCTCCTCTGGCAATTGGTCAGACGTGCTAGTATTCGAGGGATTGCCGACAACTTACCCTCAATTTCTTTGATCTAAGGAACAATTGGTAAATGTGTGGATATACTCGGAGATATACATACCTTTTCTACGATACCCATGATGAATGAAGAGGTACTGTTACTTCCAAGTTGAAATACTGGGAGAAGAAAGACAAGGAAGATCAGAGCACGTGAGGTCTCCGCATCTTGCCTCCTGCCTCCCACTAGCTCCCCACCACTTCTTCCCTTTATTCACGGCTGCGGTCGCGCTGAAAATGCCGATGCGGATACACAAGCCGACCCTTTATCCTCACGCTGAACACGACGACGGAGACAATGACCAGGGCGCGACAGGCGGGTGGCCCCAGTCCCGTGCTCAGTACCCTTCTTCGCCCTCCGTATTGAGCACCACATCATCCAGTCGCTTTTATCCTCGAAGATCAGACTCATCCCCTCTTTCCCACCCAGACCTCCACCCCCAAAGTTGACCCAAATCACGCGTATACAGACTTTCTAAAGAGATATCGGTCCAGCAATAGCGAGGACAGAACAGACCCTGACGACAACTACTTTCGGAGAGGATATGGTCATTCTTTGGATGATCAAGGGGATAGCGACGGAGAGGATATCTCYCTTGCATCCCTGAACGATGCGAACATCCTCATGTTCGAGCATGAGACTGCTATCCCTGCAAATGAATCGCAGAAGGAAAGACTCACATGGCAGGTGTATCTGGCCCATGTTCTCGGTGGAGACGTCTTAAAGTCTGAGAAGCGGCGGATAGCAGATGTGCTGGAGAATTCTGCCGACGAGAAGGTCAGCGTGCCTTTGAACATCTGGTTTGGGTTTCGAGCAAAGATGCACGGGAGGTCAGAGACAGACGAGAGAAAGACGATAGAGTTGAAGAGAGTGAAGGTTGCGGACGCAGTCATTGAGGAGATCCTTAACTTCAAGGTCACAGATCCTAAGGGAGACACCAGAACTGCGCTTTCCCAGGTCACCCGTTTGCTTGAGAAAATGGACGTTGTGCTTTCCCTGTACCCTAGCTGGAAGTCGTTCCATGAAGACAAGCCTATTTCAGCCAGTCAAGAATTCATGGAGCGTCTCGACACCTTAGTAACTTGGTCGACCGTCCTCTCCTCCGTCCAACACCAGATAGGTGTCTTGCAGCGCTGGACTGGGAGCGAGTCTATGGACGTCACACAACCTAACACCTCGGCAGAGATACCCCTCAGTAACACTCCTCGTGGCAAAGATGTAGCAGATGGATCCAGTTTCGTCGAGCGAATGCTCAAAGAAGAATCCATGCAGCGCATGTTCGAAAAGGGCTCCATATTAATCTCCTACGACCTTGTTAATAGAGCCAAGACGTCACAGACCGAACTCTCAGAAAGTATGAAAGCGATGAATCTTCCTGCCTTCGAATACGAAGTTGCACCGTTAATGTCCTTCCCCACCAAGCTTGCTCAGGCTAGCTTACGAGTCCGACTAGACTATACGCGGAGGATTGAGAACCCCGACAGTCTCATTCTCGATGAAATGACAGAAGACCTCAAGATCAGCATAGGCTTAGCCTGTACCTTAAAACGTCAATACATGGGATTCCTATCCCCCCACGAAGATTGGAACGTCCCAGATTGTATCTCCGAAGATTACGACGACACTATCCTGGAAGCTCTTCAGGAGTTTTTCAAACTCCTCCACTGGAAACTCAAGAGTGGCGTGAAGGGGTTTTCCTTTAAGGAGACAGACGTGTTGGAGGCCCAATGGGCTACCATGCATGATGTGAGCATGACAGTGACGGGAGGGGCAGGTGCGCTTCAGGTTGCAGAACAACTCTGGTAAGATACCGCTCTCTCTTTTTAGTCTTTACTCAAGAACAATCTAGTTCTTTAACCAATCGACTCATGGTCAGAGTGATCAATTATTTTGACTCTCAAGTGAAAGTGGTACACTCTGAGGACTTGGACCACTTGATACGCAAGCCGTCGGAAGGGGCAACTGGTCTTTTCGACGGCCTACCTTCTAAACGAACAGCTTTTCAAGAGCAGATGCACGAAGATTCCGTCGCGTCTATGACCGACCAAGAAAAGGTAACGTGGTACGGCAAAATCCTAGACAGCGTTCGACATCGATATCGAAAACTGCAGCGGTTTGCTAGGTAATTGACCTTCCCGTATATGTTTCGTGATGATTTTGMTGATATCAAACTCTCAGAGTTTTGACACAAAGATTCAGCAATTCCGCAGAGTATGGTCTTGACGCAGATGAAGATCATCACAATTTCGAGCATCTCATCGAACGCCTCGTTTCATCCGACCACTTCCTTGTTTACACCGGCTCTCTTGAAGCTCGAGGCATATACCTTATCGCGTCTCCATCCCTTCGACAAGAGCCCGAAACTTGTCAGAGAATCATCAACGAAGCTTTCCATGTATTGGAAATCACCGACGACGATGGCATCCGAATGGCGGAAGGAAACGAAACTCACGACCTCGGGCCAGAGAAATATGTTTTGATTATMTATCCTTCCCATTCATGGTTCTGGAGAGGGGCTGTCGTWCAACAACCTATCCCAGAGACATTGGAGTTCGATCTCAAAGACGACCATATCCGTCTTGTGGCTGATGGTCCAGTTCGCCGTCTAGCGGACTGCAAACGTGCTTTCATCGAAGCCGTGGAGAATTTTGACGAGGATGACCCTTTGCTCACATGTTTGATCGAACAGCAGGCTCATCTTCCGAAAGTGAACGCGGTATTGAGGAAGATGGCCCGCTCAACCATGCGTTTGGCGGAGTCCATCGTCACGTCTGTGCAGCATGTTCGCCGGTCCATGGAGGTGCGAAATGGATGTCAGGAGTTGATGCAAAGCTGGTATCAGTTCGCCTCAGAGCACGGGCAACACGCTCTGAAATACATGGATCGCTCATATCTCATCCGCTTCAACCAACTCCTTGTCAAACTTTCTATATCTTGGTTGACATTCATCTGTGACGACTGTGACCCCAACGACCGCAAAACATTCAAGTGGGCTGTTAATGCCTTGGAATTTACTTTCCAACGGACTAAGCGTGTCATCTTACACCTCACCCCCGAGCAGTTCTATTCCATACGTCGAAAGGTCGGGCTTTGCATAGGCTTCTTAACTCTCCATTTCGACATCCTAGGTGCTCGGACAACGTTGGCTGCCTCTCAAGCGAAAGAGAAACAAGGGGAGATTCGCAAACAACAAGCTGCAGAGTCTGACTTGAATGTCGATGAGGAGCTAGAATATTTCGAGGGTGGCCTTCCTCTTCCAGATGCAGGAACGAGGAATTTCTGGAAGAAGATCAGTCGCTCATGCCGCAGCTTGGAATCCTTGCGGGCAGAGGTTGGGCCGGACTATCGTAATTTGGGCAGAGTGTTGGATACTTCGAAACCGGAGGACCGATCCCTTGTTAAACTTGCATCCTCGAGTTCTACCATTGCAATTAGGTGGCAACAGGGTCGGTTTGTCGGTGCTGGTGCGTTCGGTTCAGTGTATCAAGCCATGAACTTGGACACAGGATCTCTTATGGCTGTGAAGGAGATCAAGTACCAGGAACTTCCTGGAAAGACCAGCCTCTACGACCAAATCAAGGCTGAATTGAATGTTATGGAGCAGCTCCGTCACCCAAACATTGTAGAGTATTACGGAATCGAGGTTCACAGAGACAAAGTGTACATTTTCGAGGAGTATTGCTCAGGCGGTAGTCTTGCATCGTTGCTGGAGTACGGAAGGATAGAGGATGAAGGTATCATACAGCTCTATGCAATGCAGATGCTGGAGGGATTGGACTATTTACACTCCAAAGGCATTGCCCATCGAGACATCAAACCTGACAGTAAGTCCCTTGAACTTTCAGGCCGACAATAGAACTGATACTTTCCTAGACATCCTCCTTGACCACATGGGAGTGATAAAGTTTGTCGATTTCGGTGCAGCTAAAATTCTCGCCAAGAACAATCGCTCGATTCAGCGATCTAAACGCTTCTTTACTGCAGCAGTGGACACAAACAAATTCGACGCAGGCGGTCTCGCGTTGAATAACAGTCTAACCGGCACTCCTATGTACATGTCGCCAGAGGTAATCCGGAATGATAAATCTGGGCGACCTGGCGCAATGGATATTTGGTCTTTGGGTTGCTTAGTTCTCGAGTGCGCTACAGGTAAAAAGCCCTGGAGTAACCTTGATAATGAATGGTGAGCACTTCGACTGTGGTGGGTTTCCATCTTTTGACTTACCACTTCGTATTACTAGGGCTATCATGTTCCGTATTGGTGTCGCGACGCAACATCCTCCTCTTCCTGAACCTGGTCAACTGAGTGATATGGGCATCGACTTCATTCGACAATGCCTTACTATTGATCCCATGTTCCGCCCATCTGCTTCTGAACTATTCAATACTCACCCATGGATGCTGGAATTCCGCGAAACCTTGGCCCATTGGCAAGCGGATATCAGCCCTCCGTCTGAGTATCCACCAGAGGAAGATTACGAGAATGCAATGGTGGCTCACAATGCTGCTATCCTGAGAGAGAAAGAGCTTGAGATGCTTCAGGAGCCGTCACCCAGCACACCCGATACACCGCTATACATGGTACCATAGTTGTATTGTGCCAGTCCTTTGTTTATGCTCTGTTCTTGTACCTGCCCCATGCTTTGTTTGTATCTCTAGTCCTATCTTGCTTTTGTAGTGTGTAAACCATTGCTAGTGATTCGATATTGATAAGATCCTATGGGATATGCTTTCTGAGTGGATCTACGGGCGGTCTTTATCGCGATGTGTAGTGCGATAGATTTGATTTCGAACCTGCGACGTTATCTCTCAAGTAATATGTTGTTGAGCGATCACGACGGTGAACGCAATGCGTTCGTGGTCCTCAGCGGTCTCTTTGCTCCAGTAGGTCGAACACATGCACATATGCAAATTTACTGAAATCGAATTCGGCTCTGTAGGAGACTAGCTCCCAACCTGTAGGANGCAAAATGGATTGACCATCTGCCTTCCAAATACAATCATAAATCAATAGTCATTTACATCTACGTATAAGTTAAAGGAATCTGCTAGAACAGACTACCTTCGTTTCGTGACCGTGCGATAGTCTACATACAAGGCAGGTAAGTCATTTACAATTCAAAAAAGTCTCATCATGAGCACAGTGCAATATGAGCGGTGTCAGGTATCCGTGAGGAGCGTGATATGAAGAGGAAAATGAAGCATATACAGAATAAATTTCGTGGAGATCGTGATGGAACCTTGGTCGGTTTCGCTTTTAGTGACGAGAACGGCGTCTCTTGTAGAGGAATCCCCCGAAAATGATGTAGATTGCAGCGACACAGAACTCCATGACGAGACCCATTATGAGATACGGGATCCAGTCACCCGTAATCGGGTTGAACTGCGCGAAGGTTGGGTTGGAAGACAGCGAGACGCCGAACTGATCACTAGATGACCAGGCAGAGAGTATTGCGTAAGCTGCGCGAACACCAAGGAAAGGGAGAGCGAGGAAGAGACCGTAAAAGAGCTGCAGAGTACCGATGAGTATATATATACTGTGGAGATGAAATCAAGACACTCGCCTTCCTCCGGTGCGACCTCATTCCATAACGGTGCCGCAATCCTGCGAAGTGCATGAATACAATGGCAAGATATATCCCAGCGTAGCATCCTGCGGCAACGCGCCGAAGGATCATTCCTGTATTTGCATCTGGGTTGACATGGGTCCCAAGCAATCCCCCCGCAACACTGAGTGCTAGCGGGACGGTTGTGAAGAGTCCAAAGAATCTGAGAATGATCATAGTTCGCGAGTACTGAGTATAACTGTCCTGCCCACTGTTGGATAATATTTTTGATGAGAATCTCTACGGTTCTCTTAGGATAGCGTAAAGACTTACGCAAGTCCAAGGAAACCAATAGACGCAAGCATCAGGAATGCTAATCCAGCAGGGAATAACAAGTACGCGACGATAAAAAGGTCAACAATGGCAGGTGTTACGAGTTCAGCTGCAACTATCAGTGCACCTCCTGCGACTCTGACTGGAGTTCAAAGACTTTTCATAAGAAAAACAAAAATCCGGCTACAGAAAAGTTTTAAAAAACCATACCGAGCGCAAAGATTGAGAGAAAGATCCAGCCAGCATCTCTGCTCAGACCATGTCTGATGACCAGGACAAAGCTGAAGACAAAGACCGGGACGTAAAAAGCAAGCTGGGCAGCTGCAATCTGGCCTCGAACGTCTAATGGCATAATGATTGACGCATTCACTAGCCGCTGGAAAACAGCTTCTGCCCCCTCAATTCCAACATTGATCGCATCAAACACGTGTATGGTATGGAACTGCTTCCGTGGCGGTGCACCATCATCTGATCGCGTTGCGGTGCCACCGCCACCGAAGGTCTCCCGAATTTCGATTTAAATAACCAACACAAGAGCACTTGACAAAGATTTTCATGGTACATTTTTCATGGAAATACTCCGTTATCTAGAGTATTTAGTTCGGGCCCACAAACTGGTACAGTATTCTTCTAACAAGCCCACCCAGGAGTTCAGGACTATTTTGATATGTGCTCTGGGAAACAAGAGACGAAGGTGAGTGGCTAAAACTTTTCGGGGACATGTAATCTTACCATAACCATAGCCATACCAGCGGCGGTAAGCTAGTCGAGTATTAGCAAGTATAAATAACCCTTCAGGTAGTTGAAACTCACCAATCCTTCCCCCCTCTCCATCTCTTCAAGATCCCGACCTTACCTCTTCCAATAATCCAAGCGCTTTCCAATGCTTTCGGTAGGACATACATCGCGAGCTCTGGTCTGCGCCTGTGCTCTTCCACGAACAAAGAGAGCCCACAAGCGAGGCTTTGTACGAGGAATACCCACTTCGAAATGAGGAACATATCAAGGAATTTTTGCTTGATCCCGAACYGAGCAGAGGCAGGGAGTTTGGACAGGTATGCGTGGAGTTGGTGGTTAAAGCAGTTCATCGCTAGGTATAAAGTTAGTAAGAGAAGCGAGGATTTGAGTGCGCAGCTGGAAGCTTACACTGGAAGATGAGGACAAAGACACCCAGAAATGCCGAACTTCTACAAGCGCCTTTTGCAGCTTTAAGTAGCATCATGAGAGGATCCTTCATAAATAAATTCCTTCTGAACAATACTGCGGGGATCAGATGCAGAGCACCGTAGATAGGGAGCATCCACCGGAATACGGCGATAAATCTATCTAAAGGGACAGAGAGACAGGAGTCTATCCATGGGTGGAGTCCTTCGCAAGGACCGTAATGGGGAAGGTATGCTCCCGGTGTAGGATTTGCAAAAGCCTCTTTCAGAGCTTGCAGTCGTGATAGATTGCCYGGGGTGATATCCTTCGAAGACTCTTAGAATATAGCCAGTGCACTGTTAAGGAGACACTTACTGTTCGAGCGAGCAAACGGTCTAGGGCAGGACCGCGAGGAGCATGTTCGCGAACAAGCTCGTAATTGAGATCAACCCCAGCCTGCGGTACTTTAGATGCTTGGGTTATCCTGCAAATTCGATTTCAGCAATACATTCTCAGAGATGATTCAGAAGACTGACCAGGCGGAATAGGATCGAGGGAGAGTATCCGGCCGCAAGAGCCATGCATACATGATTTGCCCACAAGCAAGGGTGAAGACGATGACATCTCCGTGTGGGATGTTGATGTTATGCTTTTGCGTATAATAATTATACGTCCCTTGCAGCCCTCTGAATGGATAATAGTAGTCAGCTTCCTGAAGGACTGTAATACGGTGATGTAAAGAAACCTGCCTAACAAAGAGTTGCTGAGCAATAACCGTCCGTCTACCCTTCTTCTCCCACATGATGGCAAGGCCACCTGCCAAAGCCCCTGCAAGAGCTGCATGCCACCTCCTCGTCTTCTTCCTCACCAAAGCCATCTGAGCATGAGCACTCAAAGATAACCGTGCATCGCGGCGATAATTTGGCTGGGGAAGAGGAACTACAACGACATTCGCTTCCAGATCACGATCCTTTTCGTCCTCCAAGAATACTTCTGCGTTGCGGGAGGGATTGATAGCAGGGACAAGGATTGGGAGGGAATTTAGAATAAACCTATAGATGGAGACAAAAGACGCGAGCATAGCAGCGAATCTCCATGTTTCCGTCCCAAAGACGGCTTTGAGCAGGACGATGAGACGCTTTTTGCTGGGATACCATGCATATTCAAATTGAGTAAAGGGGTAGGAGAGATCATAAGTACTTACCTTGGAATAGAACGAATGCGGATAAGGACTATAACAAGATTAAAGCATGCTCGAATACTAAATGCAAGCGTCCCAGAACCTAGTTATGCAATTGAAATCAGTATAAGGAAGCCTACTTCAAGAACATTATACGCACGGAGAGCACCATTCGCAGCGTGCCAGAAGGTCTCTTTCAAATCATTCAACTCTACAACTGGCTCTCCTCTATCTCTCCAAACGACCTTTTTTGCCTGCTTCAGTCTCTCTTGGTGATTTGCCAGCGCAACCAGATTCTCGAATGAAGCCATTGCTCTGCGTGGGGTGAATGTCAGGCCTCCTCCGCCAGGCGTTGGGGGCTCCGTAGGAATAGTCAAAGGTGTAAGTCTCGGTGGAAATTCGTCCGAATCTCCTTCATTATCACTGGAGGGTGCGGTCGCATAGGGTGTAGATGACATTAGGGCATCGAATGTGGGGTACGGCTAAGGTACGGCCCCCAACGCAAACGGGAAGACATTTGATCGCGAGGCGATAATCACATGCATTTCAAACCGCTCTCAGTGTCGAAATGAAAACCCAGAGATGATTGACATTGCAAGAAAATACACGAACAATAAAGAGATACAAGGTAGCATGAATGAACAGAAAGTCTGCGGGTAGTATATTACTGTCTAGGTTACCATTAAAAGCAACAATGGATGGTGTCGAATATAGTTTACGGTTGGGGAAAGCGAACGAAGTCCAAGTGGATGTTATGTTAACTTGCGAAGGGGGATAAATAGTATGTACGAGGAAAGGAGAGCAAGGCCCGTATTAAAAGGGGAAAGCAAGACATGAGAGAGCATGAAAACGTCGCAGGGAGTGGAGAGCAGCTTACTGCCATTCAATCTGAATTTTTACAAGTGCATGAATTTCTCGAATTCGTTCAAGATGAGTGAAGCATGGGTGATAGTCAGATCATGGCTTCCGTTCTGTACCGTCACCAACTGGGACAGTGTCGAATTTGGCAGCAGCGATTGAATAATGGATGCGTATTTGTAGGGTACCGTCCGGTCTCTTGTTCCCTAGAAGACCGGAGATTGAGGAAACGTGTCACATAGATAAGGCTGCAAAGGACGTACATGGAAGAGCAAGACTTGTCTTCCTTCAAATGATGGAGACTGGAATGCTGCAGCTTGACCACGAATGGGCCCGTCACGCAGAGAAGACGACAAAGCTGCATTATAGCCTGGGAGATGCGCCGATTGGATTCGCACTACTTCCTGGAGATCGTACAAATCCTTTTTCTCCTCTGGTATAGGAACAGATGACTCGGAGGCAGCTAGGTGTTGCAAATACGCCTAGGATATCGTAAGAATCGTGAACTGGTCGGAAAAAGTGCTACTTACGCGCACGATTGAGCTTGAAGTAACGGCCTGTACCAACGGCGAAGACATAAACTTGGCTGTGCGTGGCAAGTCGGTTGTCTTTGGGAGGGAGATGTGCATGAGAAGACAACGATGATAAGAGTGAATAATATTACTTCAATCAGTCCAGCAGCCGATATCAGGACGATTTTATTTTCCACTAGAACCGGGAAACTAGCAGTGAATGACGCCGCGATAGCCGCGCCCTGTTATGGGGCGCTGGAATCAGTGCGAGAGACATGGAACAGAGAAAGATTGTTCACCATTGAAACACCCACAACCAAGGTCTTCTCCCACTTGATGTGTTGCATCAATAGTGCCAACTGTGTGGTATAGAGCGCTGCGTCGTAGGTGGTCTGAGGTGCATCGGAGTATCCGCGGCCATACAAATCTGTCCGGGTGTGAGAGTATAAGGATATGTATGTATCATGAATCGATTCAATTCATACCATAGAGTAGCACACGATAGCCTTTAGAAGCAAGGACTGGGGCGATGTTTTTCCATATCAGGGAGGGGACAGATAAGCCTGGGATAAGGACAATCTAGAGCTATGTAAGTTGGAATCCCAAAATCCCATGCGTCGTAGAATACGCACCTTTCTGCCAGCCTCTGGACCCATCAACCAATATCGTACCTATGAACAAGCCTCAGACGCGTCTCTCCGCGGATACAGTAGTTTTCTTACCCTTCCATTTGGAAAAGAGACATATTCCCCACCAGGATAGTAGTTTTCAGGGTAGATGTCCCAAGATTTACAGGTATTCGGGAGGCTGGATAAGGATGGTTGCAGAAGGATGGAACCGCGCGGATTGGGAAACGCGGCAAGAAAGTAAGTCGTCAGCAGTACAGGGGGTAGGACAAGAAACGTGTAGGTCAGAAATCGGAGGGGGCTGAACATGGCTCGATGGGATGATGGAGGTAGAAAGATAAAGTACAAGTTGCCGGTTTAGTAATATGTTAGGACGCAAAATCGAAATAGTCTCAGTCCCAGTCAAACCCCGAGTGTCATGATTTCAGGTCCACGTGCTCGTAGCCGTCATTTTTGCCGCCGGCCGGTGTGTAATTATGTCACGTGGATCCGTGTTTTTCTATCTTGTACTACATTGTTGTACATTTTTAACCAATTTTTAACCTTGTAAATGAAGCTTCCGCGTAGAGTGCCTTGGACATCGGTTGCCGAGCTTGACCAAGTATGCGCCTGGATTTATGCAGACCAAGATGACTTGCCATCCAAGATATTGGCAATTAACAGGGTGGATACCTTTCTGCCATCTTTTGTCTATCTTCTTTCTGATGTCTATAGCTTGCAGCATGGAGAGCAATGACATCTCTTCCCCATGCACTGGAATCAACTCATTCTCTTCTTGTTGTTATCATCCAGGATCAAACTTCGATATCTTCCCTTTTGCTCAGACAGGCATATGCAACGACTATAATCCGACTTGTAAATGGATTAGTCGATCCTCTTCAGCAGGGATTTTATGCTAGATCTATCGCGGCAATAGCAGCACAACTTGGACTACCACTTTGGCTAGTCGAACTCAGACATGCTGCTACGCATGAAGACCTTCCAAGCCTCGAAGTTCTCAGGGAAGGCGCCCGCCAGGTGTGTTTCCAGGTCTTGTCGTACAGTTCACTAACCCATTGTATTGCAAGTCTATGTCTTGGCTGCTGCACAATTATTGGATGCCTACCTTGAACCCATCCACCTCCTCCCATCCTTCATCGAAACCTTTGGCACCGTTAACCCCCATTTTGAAACAATACAAAGCCTTGCTCAAACTAATTACTCGCGATGCCTCGCTCAAAAAGCAATACAAACAATCTGTTCAGTCTACTCTCCGTGAAATAGAAAGATGGATAGCGGAGGCCAAAATCAGTGCTAATATCGCTTCTGGGGAACTGGGATGGGATGAAGGGGATCAAGATGTCAAAGAGCGGTGGGCATTAGAGCGTTTCTGCGAATCTCTCCTTGAGAAAGGTGCTCTGGTTCCATTATCCAAGAAGTACACTATCATCTCCCACTTTGATCGTTCTCGTACTGATTTATCCTGCTCAATTTCAGGAAGCGCATCTTTCCTACGGATGTATTCTTTCCTCCAATATTCTCAGTCCAACTATGGTCCCCCGCTCTTACTCATCTACATTCTGTACACCCTGATTTCCCTGCAATACTCCTCAACCGCATCATATCGCGGCTAACGACAACGGTAATACCAGTAGCCTCAAGTTCAAACGATGGGGATTTCTTGCCAGAGCTTGCTGACCCCTCTTTCGACATCTCTCTGGCCCGGTGGGGATTCTGGATTGCATGTACCTTGAACCCGGAAGAC
Source organism: Chondrostereum purpureum (assembly GCA_004354395.1). Taxonomy (NCBI): domain Eukaryota; kingdom Fungi; phylum Basidiomycota; class Agaricomycetes; order Agaricales; family Cyphellaceae; genus Chondrostereum; species Chondrostereum purpureum. The sequence goes on from LBLO01000010.1 coordinate 92,047, forward strand.
GATTCAGCAGGTCGCACGAAGAAGGATGCAGTCGCAACCTTGATGATCGCTCTAGGACCAGACGGACCCGATCCAAAACGGAAAGCGTACGTATCATTTTTTTGAAGAATGAACTGTGCTCATTTGCATGTAGTGCACATTCGCTGCTAGAAGCACTGTGCTCGACCGACACAATAATGGGGGGTGCACTCGCGACATTATTACCCTCATCACCGAAGAACATATCCTCCAACTGGCAGCAAGACGCGATAAACGTCATGAACGAGAGACTGAGCTCGCTCTTGAACATTGCTGGAACCTCGGATGGTCCTGAACGAGACCAAAACAGTTGCTCGACCGTTTCGAGCGAGCCGCAAGTTCCTGGTTGGGAGTTATTGGACCAGAAGTCAGGATGGAAGCCTTGTCCTATTGGCGTTCACATACCAGTCACAGTATGAAGCACATTATCTGGTGGCACTGTATCGGGGCCTTGGTTCGCTGGCTGAAAATATATCTCCATTATTCAACAGATAATCGAGGTCAAGTCTCCTCGAAAGAACATTACAACGCGACTCGGAGCTTTGTAGGCAGACTTGAGGCAGACTTGGCTTAGTAGAATCCCTCAACATGGGAAAGTCTGACGTGCCTATGGGATGATGGTGTCAAGAAACTGAATAGAAGAAAATCACCAACGATCAAATGTGCACCTTCGGTTTCCCCTTCTACTTCTTCCTTTAGTTCTACGACAACACATGCACACAAGAATCACTGGAAGGAATTTTTAAACCGATTGCGAACAAGTTGTTTCAGTCGTTTCTTTACGCCTCTCGTCGCCCCCAAAAATACTTACAGCCAGGGAAGTTGCCAGCTGGGTACAATTTCGAGTAAGCTTTATAGTATAATTAATACGTGTAAATAATTTCAGGGGGACTTGCAGCCTGCAGCCTCCTGCAGCCCCACTTAATCGGCTAGGGTAGGCACAAATCATGATCGCCCGAACGAACGCAGTTCATCAGTTTTCAACCATTCATACCATTCCTTCTTTCCCAGTCCTTTTCCCTTTTTTCGTTCGATTTTATACTAGTTCCAGGAGAGCTAGGACATTGCAGGCTGCGATTAAAGCGGGGGGCAGCGTAAACCCACTGTAACGACCATAGCCACGTGGGGTAACCGAGAGCGCCCGTTTCACAGACATCTTTTCCTTTCATACTGACGTTGACCTCTTCCCCTCTGAGAGTTCTTATCTCTCTCCTCTCTTAATTTTCTCTTCGTTTTCTATGTCCAGCCTTTTGTCGGTCAAGACTGCTTTTGGATCTCTATGTCTTGCTAGTGTTTTCTTATCTGTCCAGGCGAAGGTCACAGATTATTTGCCTCAGGTAATCATTTTTTGAATTTAATGAGTATCCTCGATTTACATTGCCCTTGTGCAGTCTTACTACTTCAACTGGGATACCACTACAGTTCCTGTACCTGTTACTAGTAAGCCTGATTGAAGCAGTTTGAGAGAAATTCTGCTAACCACTGGACTTCCCCACAGCCCAATGTGAAACGATACACGTTACCTGGGATCGAAGCACGGCGACTGGGTGAGTATATACTAGCATGCCTCTGCAATACGTTTTATTCTGACGATCTTTCTAGGCCCAATCCTACTGCTCCTTATTACCTTCAAATTTATACTTCGTAAGATTTCCTCACACATTTGCGTCATGTCCGCCGACCAGCCCATTCATTCTAGTGCCTACATTTTCCCATTCATCGTTGATGCTGGCAGTGGATTAAGTACCGTCCGTCTTGTCTCTCTTCTGACTTTCACCCATGCTTATCCTTTCCCATATCAGGATTTTCAAGTCCCTTTCGCCCCGGGAACACTGGTCAGCTTACCTGCTATCTCCGCATGTTGCATAAAACTCATTCTTGTCTGATTCCCGGCAGTATCAAATATGTATGGTGTGTAGCATCCGGTGGTTACTCGACCATTAGGCTCATTCATTCCCTCCCAGTTCGACAAAAACGGCAATACTGGAGGTTGTCAAGACACATATGCAGTCATTGCCAATCAAACATCCACTGAGCTTTCGTGTTCCAATTCCACCCTGTCTTTTCCACTGGGTCCACTGGACGTCGATGCGCAAGTCACCAATGGCCCTCTCTCGCAGTACGGTTGGGTAGATCAGGTAAGACATCATAGTCCAGGCAACCGCAGTGATTGAGTTTTCCCCAGTGCACGGATATCATGGTGACTCCGAAGAACGGAACACCTCCATACATATTCACGGTTAGCCCCTAGCTAGTGTTGGCATCATTCAATTCCTCATTCATCATAATCATGACAGGCTGCTCCCTCCTTACATCCACCATACAACATAACCTCTCAGGATGGTAGCAGCATCAACTGGACGGTGACCTTGTCATGGGCCATGCCATTTTTCATCAGCGTCGCTGATTCAGCAGGGAACTATTGGTCAAATGGCCCGCTTCACAGCGGGGGAGGAGGGTCTACCTCATGTCTGTCTGGCTCGGAGTAAGTTGTCCAGGTGCTAGATAGCCCCTTCAAAGTGACTTATCTACTTTCGTTTACAGTTCTAATCCTGTCTCCACACCCGCTGCTGTGGGCATTGGTGTAGGGGGCATCGTCGCCGGTCTCCTCGCTGGTTTCTTGGGCGCATTCTGCTTCTATCGCAAACGCGCACGAAATTCCCGTACGGACACTTTCACCAATCTTGCTTCTCCTCATCCATCTGGGCTCAACTATTCCCTTTCCACTTCCGCTCGCTACGACCCAGTGCCATCGCCATTTTCTGCGAGTCATGTCATAGATGGATCGATGGGTAGCCAGGGCTCAGGACACGCTTTATTGGGGCCTCAAGACACTCAATACCAAGTGGAACCGTTTATAATGCCAGGAGAACAACGTCAACGTTCTCCCTCCAATGTACACGACATAAATCCGTTATCTGGAACAATCTCCGAAACTGGCGTTATGACAAGAACCTCGTCCAACATGCAAAATCAAGTCTATGTCGTCCATCACGATGGTGGGAGAGCGCCTGTGACCGTATATCACCAAGATGGGACCGAAGTAGTGGAACTTCCTCCACGATATGCCAATGACAGTGAAGGAGCAGAGGTCTCGCATACGCAAGGGGGGAGTTCGGGGAGTGGATGGAGGGAGAGTCAGAGTGATGCACGGAGTGGGAGCGATGGAAGGAGTAATCCACCGATAAGTCCAACCGAAGGACCGATGTCATCTCCTTTCCAGCAGCAGAGAAGACCAGATTCAACGCCCCGAAAAAGAGCCCGGGAATCCTCAACTCAGTCACGGACATGATATTTATGATACCATATACCTCCAAGCTCGTGTTGGGATCTATTCTCTTTCTATCNTTTAAGTTAATGCCGACAATCATTCACCGAGTTTCCTTACTTATCCTGGCCTCTGTACAGTTGAGGTAGAAGCTCACATACTTACCCAACCTTCGTTTTATTATCGCCCACGATACCTCTTGTTTTTTTAGGATCGTTGGTGTTGTGCTTATCTAGGTCCTACCGCTGTCATTTACCCGTCGCTGCGACGGTATCAAGTCATCCTTATTATTATTTCTTACGAATCCGTTCTATGGATATCCGCACGTTGGCGGTTACACAGACACAAGCGACCCTCTTCCTTCATCTATCATGCCGCACATTATAGTACTAGGTGCAACTGGTCCTTCCGGAATTCAGCTCGTCCGTGAAGCGCTCGCTGAGATTCCCTCATGCTCTCTCATCCTATACGTCCGATCTCCTGAAAAGATTCCACCTGACTTGGCTAGCCATTCCCAAGTTGAAGTTGTCAAAGGAGAACTTGATGATACCACCCTGCTTGACAAAGTAATGTCTGCAAATCAAGTCGACGCCGTTCTCTCTGCGCTGGGACCATTGGTGTCCCACCCCGCGAACACGCCCCTTGCGCATGGGTATAGTTGTATCATCCGAGCCATGCATGAGCACAAAGTCCCACGCCTTGTAGCCCTGGGTACCCCCTCCATCCAAGCTCCCCAAGACAAGTTCGACCTCAAATTCAAGGCGCTTGTGTTGGGGGTGAGGACTGTGGCTCCGAATCAATACAAAGACATTGTCGCCATCGGGGAGACAATTCGCAAGGAGGGAGACGCCGCAGGTTTGGAATGGACTATAGCCAGGGTGCCAATGTTGAACAACAAAGATAACAAAGTCGTTCATGCGGGATTTATTGGAGATGGTCACACGAGTGCCAGTCTTGCCAGGGCTGGGTTTGCTGCATTCGTCGTGAAAGAGGTGTCGGAACGGGCGTGGGTGAGGATGGCACCAGCTCTTTGCAGTGTTTAACGTTTAAACATTGGACATTGGGTATTATGTATAGGGAAAGTGAATAGTTACTAGTACTACTAGGGCAAACTATAGGCCACATAGAGCGCTCTTCATGTCATTTATTGACCARTTTTCGCATCCCGCCGGGGATCATCTAATGCTCATTGAGTCATAGTCATATGCGTGTTGTGACTTGCACGTGGGACCGCGTCTTGTAATTTTAGGACCTGAGTGAACGCGTCTCTTGACTTGACCCCTCTCGCGACTCCTACTGTCAAACACGTTGTGATGCCTAAAGCTTCGACAAAACAGAAGTATTATGCAGTCAGAATAGGTAAGGAGGGACCACGGATTTACAGTACTTGGGATGAGGTACGCCTTTCATCACTATTCGCCAGTGGGCATACGCTTATTAGTCTACCTACAGTGCAAAATAAATGTTCGTCACTTTCAGTCAGGTCTTCTGGACACTCATTTACTAAGTGCATAAACCATAAGGTGCTGCGGTGGCCTCAGTCCATTTACAAGAGCTTCCTCTCGGAAAAGGATGCAATTGAATGGATAGGTGCGATCTTTGTCGTCCGAAAGAAAACCAGGGTTAACACCTTATTGTATATAGCTCCTTTTCTGCCTAAATCAAATAGTCAAACGAAATCATCATATGGAAAGTCTGCAATTGGATCAAACGAATCTGACTCCGAGATTGAATGTTTATCTGGGCCCTCACGAACAACCCTTCCCAATTCAAGGCAGGAGCCCATCGTAATTGATGATGATGATGATTCAGACATTGAGATTGTAGTCTCCACTTCTAACACTCCTAAATCTGGCATTGAGATTGTGCCTTCCATTGGCAATACCCCCAAGTCTGACATAGTCCTATCGCGCGAGCAGAGAATGGTTCTTGAAAGAGTTAAGGCGGGAAAAAACGTCTTCTTCACGGGGTCGGCAGGTAGACGCTAACATATCTTGTGCACCACCTTTGCTAACATTGACTCAAGGAACGGGGAAATCTGTGCTATTGCGGGAAGTTATCGAAGCACTTGGAGGAAAGGGCGCCACAATGTCAAAGCGACTGGCTATTACTGCATCCACCGGAATAGCCTCAANTCAACATTGGTGGCACGACATTGCACTCTTGGGCTGGGATTGGGTTANGGGTAGAATCAGCAGAGAAATACGCAGGGAAGTTTCTTGGAAACGAGAGGTTTACCAACGTTGTCAAGCGCTGGAGGAAAATTCGTACTCTTATCTTGGATGAAGGTAAGTTTTAGGTATCATCTAGTGTTGTGAGAACTCACATCCCGTGAAGTCTCTATGATCGACGGTTCCCTCTTCGACAAGCTAGTAAGAAACATAGTATCATGTGTCCCATCCGACCTTCCTGACACATGTTACAGGAATACATCGCTCGGAGACTTAGGCACAATGAACAGCCGTTTGGAGGCATCCAGGTTTGCGGTGACTTACTGTGTTTAATACCCCTACTCACAAAGTTTCTTTAGCTTGTATTGTCTGGTGACTTTTGTCAACTCCCTCCAGTACCCGGTCGCGGGAAAGGTGATGTTCAGGTCCCTTCAGTGTTTGCATTTGACGCGGAATCCTGGGACCGATGCGTAGGTCCTCCAATAACGTTAACAAAAGTTTTCCGGCAAAAGGACCAACGTGAATACGTTTGAATATCTTCCCACATACATCTCACAAACTGACTATCATAGGATTTGTTGACATGCTCAATTCTATGAGATATGGCCAACTTAGTGAACAAACTATCAAGGAGTTTAGGGCATTGGATCGGCCTGTTACTTATGACGATGGTATCATGCCTACACAACTGTATGTTATCGCTGGTAGAAAATGTATTGCACGATACTAACCCATTTTGCCTAGTTTTTCAACTCGAAACGAAGTAGATGGGGAGAACGCAAGGCGTCTTAGGGGTCTAGCTGGAACCCCTGCTCGCTATGATGCTCTCGATGTCCCAGGATATGATTCAGATGAGAAACGTTTAACCGAAGAAGCAATGGACCGTTTGTTGAACCGCTTAGTGGTCCCGAAATCACTGTATCTGAAAATTGGAGCTCAGGTGATGCTACTCAAGGCTAGTAACCATTTCGTTCACCGAACTATACATCTGATGATGCTATGCACTTAGAACCTTGAGCAAGGGCATCTTGTCAATGGTTCTGTTGGGATCGTCACCGATTTCTTAACCAACCGAGAAGCAGCTGAGCGTGGTATACAAATGGGGCAAATGAAGAACGATTCCGAGTCGGATGATCATACGAACCAATCTCAACGCGGTGGACGAGGCTCAAGTATTCCAGTTGGAGACACCCGAAAATGGCCTATTGTCAAGTTTACTAATGCCCGAGTCCTCATGTTAGTCCCGATGGAATTCTCTGTGAATAATTCGAGTGGGAATATGGAAGCCCGCAGAGATCAAGTATGCACTCCTTTAACGTCCCGCGTACAATACACCTCAATGAATATGATCAGGTACCTTTGATCTTGGCTTGGTGCTTAACCGTACAGTTTCGTGTCTTTCCTGTRTTYGTTATGTTCCTACATCTCTTCCTGACTATTTCTGTTCAGCAAATCGCAAGGACAAACTCTAGAGCGAGTCAAAGTAAACCTTTGCAGGACCTTTGAAAAAGGACAGGGTTTGTCCAACCACCTCTGCACCTAGATATAATCTGATCTTGACTCGACCGCAGCGTATGTGGCATTATCGCGTGCGACATCCATGGAGTCCCTTGAAGTCGTCGGATTTGATCCCCTGAGGTGAGCTCCATGCCTGCTTGTTGTCCGTTACATCTCCTCAAGTCTCGGTAAACAGAGTTACAGCCCACCCTCGCGTTCTTGAATGGGTTCGCAAACACAGTGCCAACCATGCGCCTCCTGTCCCAGCCAAGGCTTTAGAGAACGACAATCCAAGCGATGATGACTTCGAGTTTGATGAACAACGGATTGAGGAGGACATGGACATGGGTGCCGAATACTTTTAGTTCATGAGAAGCAAAGATATAGCGGGAGGAAAGACACAGTGCCTTGCAGTAGACGTTCAAATTAACATTCGCATAAACTACTTATTATTATTGGGCAACTGCTAGATCCAATGTAAATACACCATGGTACAAATGAAAGTAAAACTACAGAGTTCAGAGGAAACTATGCTCATGCAATCTCAACGAAATTGGCAGGGAAAATGCCTTTACGTCCATCGAGCTTACCAGTCCACCTGTAATGGATGGTCAGAATGATATTGGGAATCAAAGTGAGGCTAGTACTTGCCAATCATCAGAGCTATCACTCTTCTGGGTGATAGTGACCACATCTCCTTTCTTGAAAGACAAATCCCCAGCCTACGGTAGAGAAACAGTTAGACCACCCAATAGAACAAATAGCAGGACATACTTCGACTGCATTGAAATCAAATAGAGCAATAGCCCGGGCAATTTCTCCCGGTAGCAATGGACGGGAGAGTTCCGGCTTGGGAGAAATCATGGGTGTAGATTGAGACCTTATACTATTGCTACGTTGTGGTCCAGTGGAGACGGGAGAAAATCCTCCAGATGAAGCCGCATTGGTGAAGGGATTCACGTTCGAAGTCGGTGACGGTTGCTTATAGGACGAAAACCTGTTAGATGGGCCGGTGGACATACTCATCGACCTTGAGTGACTGTTAGAGTCCCAAGCGTCGAACGAGCCACCGATTGGCGAAGAGGTAAATGACGGTGAACTCTTGATACGGTTATGACGGTTCGTCTGGTCCTCCGGAATGAAGTCGGACTGGAACTTTGTTCCAAAATTGGAGGTGGCAGAGGCATCGCCCGTTTGCCAGTCAGATAATGAACTTGGGGTCCTATCGGAATTACCGGTCTTGTTGGACGAGAAGTATGATCCATTTGTCTTGGATTCGCCCCATGAGGCAGGCGGGAATTCTGCTTTCTTTTTGCGCAGTTGGCCTGGAGGTGTTTCGGAAGATGGGCTAGAGATTCCCCCGAAGCTGTATCCAGAGTCGCGATTTGAGTCATCTACCCATTTGCGATTACCAGGCAAAGGCATGCCTGTACATGCTTCGATCGTGCTAATGAGGGGAGTAGCCCAAGATGGCGGGTCTACGTGGCCGCCAAGAAGACGTTTCGCACTGACGTCGGCGTCGTATGCAGTAGCGTTAGCGTCTTGTCTTTCAACAATGACTGTCCCTTCAATGGAGACGCCACCGAAAAGACCACGGGTCTTCGAATAACTATACCTGCGGCAAGGTTAAGTTTACGGAGGGAAGTGCGATCGAACGAATATTGAGACAACGTACATAGCAGCAACCTTCCCGCTAGTGTTGAGGGAGCCGATCGCTTCTCCATTGCGCCCAAGAGGACCAACGGCTATACTCATGTTGCCTCCCAAGGAGAGAGACCCAGCAGCCATGAAGGAGCGCTGTGGATACCATATGAGACTAAGTAGATATTTATTTCATTGAATATACTGACGACAGCCTGAGGAGAGAATTAGGAGCTTGTAAGGAAAGGGGGAAAATATTAGCACTCACAGATTTTGAATTTAGAACTATAACAAAGTCAGTGACTTCTGCTCCTCCCTGGCCACCAATACCAACACCAGCAGTTCCAATAGCACTGGGAGCAGACCATGCTTTCCACAAGTCAGAAAGAGGAAGTTGTTCAAAGGATCTGTACTCACATCCATCTTCAAGACGGGCTATAACGATCCCAGAACCTGCACGAGCACTGAAGAGGAATCCAGCTTTGAAGATGGTGAATATTGCAAATCCTTTAGCATTCTCCAGAATTGCCCTCGGAATGACTCCATCAAGGCCATTGTTTCCGCTGTCGACGAAGGACTTGACTGCATAGTGGTCAATCAGACATTCAAACTACTGTCAGTTGTCTTCAGGATATTCCTTACATATTTTTGCAGCTTTGGCGCATTCCTTTGGTAATGGTTGAGGAAGTGGGCTGTTGAATTTCATGAATAGAGGGTCGGAAGTAGGAGCTAGGCGTGCAGGTGGCAGGAGCCTGGAAGAGCTAGGCTCATTGCCGCAAGCACAGTATTATTATACACAGTGGTCACCGGCATTACCTGAGTCACGCGTGAGATGTCATCATCAGCATCATATGTGGCAGACGCTCACCACCGTTACAAAATACCTCTGCCTTTAGATGACATTTGATATACACCTATTGAAATGTTTACTGCAAACTCCTAGTGCTTTATAGTATAAGAAAATTCGGTATACAATACCTAGAGAATATTCCCAATTGACCCACTTTCAGTTTACAAACATTCCGAATTCAGAGGTATCCTTGTCCGTGTAATGGCTACCTCCTTCCTGAAGATTGTCAGGAGATTCATAAAATATCGTTCAGATCTCCGCTCAGAGTGAAACTAGTAGGAAAGGCTTCCACRATTACACGAAGAATGTCTGTGTGATTACGAGTCACCAGCCTCAGCAGCCTCCTTTGCCTTCTTCTCTCGTTTCAATCTCTTTTTCTCCCTTTTCTCCTGATCTTCATCAGCTTCTTTTGCAGCAGCTTTTTTCTCCTTTTTCTCCTTCTTCTTCCGCTTCTGTTCCTCCTCGTCATCATCAACGCCCGCCATTGAGACATCCGGGTCAAGTTCAGACTTTCGTTTTCGCNTTTTCTCTTTTACCTCTGATTGGTCTTCTACAGGATCCGCGACGGGGGTTGGCTCTGGTGCTGATGGACCTGTCGCAGGAGGAACCTATGGCGACATGACTACCCAGTCCAGAATCATTTAAACAAATACTGACCTCATCGCGATTGTAATCAACATACGACTTGGACCATTCTGCAGGCGTCGACTCGATTTTTTCGCCGTGTCTTCCAAGCTTACCGTCTTTGACCATCTTCTTCTTCTGGAGAGCCATGGGCCCGAGANCCCATCGACGGGGATAGGTGTCACGCTCCATAATACAACGTTTTACTTTGGCGACGACACCATGATCACAGGTGGCAAGCTCGACAGTAGACATCTGGGCAATGGCGAGGGCAATAGCTTCACCTGATACAAACCGTTTGAGCACAGTTTATAGATCACGTATAGTAGGAAATAAACCTTTCGTCGTCATCAAGACCACTTCTTCATGGACAGATATGTCGGCATCATATCGGAGAAGGCCAGGAATCATGAGTTTTGCCCCATAACATACCGCGTTCACGGCACTATCCTTGACCACTACACGTTTGTAACCGACCATCAAGCACTCCAANGGTCGAATAACCCGACGCAGATATGATTCTAAAGAGGAAAGGATGAGTAATTCGAAGGTAAGACATAGGATAGTCAGAATCACCGTCTCTTGTATTGTCATACATCCATTGGGCATCGAGAACATCATGCATAGACACCATCTCATCGTTCTCTGACATGGCACCACTCCGAACACGCCTCAGCTCTTGCATATGACCTCCGACACCAAGCAGCAGTCCCAGATGTACACATAGTGTTCGAATGTAAGTCCCTGCTTCACATGATACCCAGAAGACGGCAAGATTCCTGTTTTCGTCAAATTCGAGTAGTGTTGATTCGTGGATGGTTCGTATCCTAAGTTGGCGCTTGACGGCTGAGATGAGGGGAGGGCGTTGGAAGAGGGCTCCGGTGAGCGTTTGGAGTGCCCTAGGAAGAGAAGCAGGGTTTGGAAGCCCCGCATGAAGACGAAGGACACAGACATATTCTTTTCCTGGAAGGAAAAGTGATCAGGCACCGACGTTTAGATCGAAAAAATGAGGACAAACCTGCACCCTGTTGTGACTTTACCAACCTCGTAGCACGATCAATACATACAATGAGACAACCAGTGACTTTAGGGTCAAGAGTACCGCTATGACCAGTTTTTTCTACTCTCAGTATTCTCCTCAGCCAAGCAACGACTTCATGGGATGATGGATTTGAGGGTTTGTCGAGGTTTATTACCCCAGATCTACAGAATAATTATTAGTATTGTAGGATGGGTACATTCAGCATGATACTGACTTGATATAGGAAGTAATATCACGCTTCAGAGGACTGCAGCCAGAGGGGATTGGGGTAAAGTGAGAGGAGCGAACGAGCAGTTTGTCGTAGTTTTTGAGGAGAAGTGGCCATTCAGAAGTGTCGAGTGCTGGCGCTTTTGATTCTGACTTGATTTGATAGTCCCCCTCAAGCTGGGCAGAAGAKATTTGCTCCCTCGTCAGTGTCGGAGCCATCTTTCACCTTGACCGAGATCCAAATTTTGGGCGTAAGASAACAAGCGTGATCAGTGCACGTGCGATCGGCATCTCCCGAAATCTGAACTCAAATTTGGCAAATCTTAAATTTCGACCTTTCGCACAAACCATCATCACGTCCAGGCGCCTCCTCAAGACTTCAAGATGGTTAGTACGGCTTGGTACCGCTTTGCTGAGTTCCCTTCTCAGTAGGCTTACACCTTGTCTCGCTCTGTCATTTCTTTTAGCCCAAAGTCGCCTCCTCAAAGGTTTCCGCCAAACATAAGTTTATCGTAGACTATCACAAACCTGCAGCCGATGGTGTCTTTGATTCTGCAGACTTTGAAAAATTCCTGCATGACCGTATTAAGGTCGATGGAAAGGCTGGCCAGCTTGGGGAGAACGTAAAGATCGTCCGCGATGGTGAATATAACAAAATCTCTGTATCATCCACATCTCACCTTGCTCTTATATAGGAAACACCAAGATTACGGTCACTTCCAGCATCCCCTTCTCAAAAAGGTACCTCAAATACCTTACCAAAAAGTTTTTGAAGAAGAATGGCCTCCGGGACTGGATTCGGTATGTCCTTCAAGTGTATGAATTTATTCACTTGCTGATTACATCTCCTTAGGGTGGTTGCATCCTCCAAGGACAACTATGACCTCCGCTTCTATAACATCGCCGGTGCTGATGAGGAAGAGGAGGATTAAACACCTACCTACTTTACTTATACGTCCACTATGAATCCATGTTGTATGCATTTTGTTATGTCTGTTCAATCCGGCATTCGTGTAAAATGATGACGACCTTGTTCTTAACTTCGGCTTTAAGGAGTAGATTTACTATGAACCGACGTTTCGGACCATAGTGCATAGACAATAAAGTACAATGTAAAATTTAATAGTAAGTAGCCCACGACAAGCTATAGAAATAAAGGTATTCCAGGAACTAGCTACACTCGGATACAACAACAGAAAATAAAATATAAAAATCAGGGTGCTGCAGTATTACTAGCCACGCTCGGAGAGTATTTGACATCCCCTTCTTCACTGCCAGTAGGAAAGACGATGTTTGACGGGGCATGAGTAGAAGACGGAGAAGGTGCCGAGCTGCCCCCGTCAGTTACGGACGATTCCGTTTCAAACACACTGGATGTCGCTGATGGGGAGGGAGGTGTTGTATTGCCACGAGGTCTTGGAGGAAGCGCTGGCACAACAAAATGTTCCTTTGTCGGTGAAGATGGATTTCGAGAAGACGGATGGATGCTGTTTGCCGGTCGAGGTGGTAGTTTGG